>NQII01000464.1:507578-527330 GCA_002778355.1 Clitarchus hookeri | reverse complement strand
TCTGTCTCCTGTAGCATTTTCTGTTAAACATGATAATGCATGAAACAATTTTTAATTCTTTCCTGTCGAAAGGGTTTTTACTGTGACTATGCCGGTTTTTCCCTTTCTCTTCTAATTATAATTTAGCTATAAGTACACTTAGGGAGGTTGTCATGGCCACAATCTGGCCATGGCAGCCCAATCCCTCTTTGCCGTGATGCATGTCTCCTTGCATGATACTCCCTTCCTTGTAGGCGTATGGGGCTTAGCCCTGAGACGCACTTAACTCCCGTCCCTACCGCGGGCTCATATAACACTTAGTTTAAGTGTAGTTAGTAAAAAAAAACTGTCTGTATGCAGCCAGATACCGAGACGAGAAGATGCTGCCCTGGAAGCAGCGCCGTCGTGCACGACCACCGTCTCTGCAGTGACGACCAGCATACGGCGATGACTCTACAGAGAGCAGGAATGGACATTCAAACTAAATAAATGTGTGGCACTAAACTAACGCAACATCCCTCCGCGCGTTATAGTAAATGTAATCGTATTATAACGTTTTAAACCAGCTATAACCCCAAATATAACGCTTTTTATACTTTGTATCTTGTATGTTGTGATTAACTAACTCCCAGCCTAAAATAATAAATGTATGGTTTGCAAATATAAATATAACAAATCAACCCGCGCTAGCGTAATGGTTGTAATAACAACGCGGTGCGGTGATTTTTTTAGTGACCCTGGACAGTTGGACGTATTTTTGAATCACTTCAGATGTTCTGCGATATGTGCTGATAATTTTATTTTTTTTATTATTGTAAAACCCAGTCCTATTAACTTTTCTGACCCATGCCGTTTTCTTTGTCTGTAGTGGTTAACATCCTACAGATGTTCATCTTCCACACCGAAAAAAAAAAAAATAGTTTTAAGAAAGGTGACATGTCTGTGGCCTACTTCAGTTTTTTTTTTATGTAATGGTGTTTTGAGGGAAACAAATAAAATATTTCGGATGTCGACGGCTTGTTTTTGTTAATTCCCCCCACCCCCCTCGCAAACCATACGGAACACAATCCAGAGAGATTCAGGTAAGGATCGCGACTTGTATCACTGTTGCGCCAGAACCTGCTCAGGTCTAATATAATTTTAACGAGGTTTCTCATTGGTCAATGACAAGATAAATCCCGAGCGGGACGCTCTTTTGCATCGTTTATTCCAGTGTTGTTTATTTTTTAACAGCGGCCCTTGTTACTAAACGTTTGCCATTTCGCAGTTCTGTTTCGATTTTTTTTTTGTTCGGGGAACCCCTCTCTTTTCTGAAAAAAAAAAAAAAATTTCTCCTTATTTTCTGTTGCCCGCCGGTTCGTTAAATTGTTGAACTCCTTTTGGGCGCTTGTTTTTCGAGCTCCTGCGTCCTTTATCCGCTTCCCTTTATCCTTTTCCTTTTTCGCCGCATGCCAGCCCTCCGCCCAGCTGGTAAATTGTGCGCATTCCCAACATTTTCGGTTTTCGGGCAACCCCCCTCCCCCCCCCTCCCTGCACGTGTCCGACCGAAAAGGAATAAATTGGTATTGAGCCGAATAACCGTCCAAAGAAGTAAAAAAAAAGATATATCCAATTCCATTCTGAGAGCAAGGCATTCATACCTTCGTCGTCACAACAACAGGGATACCGAAGGTTTTGAAATTGCGTCACGCTAAAACTTGCAACTTGTGTACTTTTTCTCCTTTTTTTTTTAGGTTGAACACTACCGTAAGAACTCAAAATGTCAGGTGTGTTGAGAGCAAGCAACATAATTTTTGGTTCAGGTTTTGTTTCATACACTATGATACTTCTTTGTTTAGGAGCCGCCTACAGTCTCTGTAATCTTATATGTATGGACAAGGAAATGTCTCTCGAATATTTTTATTCGCGGATTAATTAATTATTAATTGATACGTTCTTTTACTTCAAACGTACAAAGCATAGTTTGTTCTCTGCAAATGCAGCCTACAACAAAGATTAACACATTTAATCCCTGCATCCTCTATAGCGATCAATATCATGTTGCAAAGTAAGGAGATTTGTGTTCGCAGCTGTGCAAGAAATAAAAACTTCCTACAGTAAAGATTTCTTCCTCTCAAGTGGGAGAAGTTACATGTGAATGAAACGACATGTTATGTTTATAATCAGCTGCTGTTAATGAAAGTGAGTGCAGCATGCCTACATTCTTGACTTTTACGAACTTTAAGCAACTCTACATTTTTTTTCTCCGTAACAGCGGCTAAGCAAAAATTTTAAGTGGTATATTACTAAGGACACCCGAATTTCGCGAAAAGATTCCAACACATGCTATTTTCCAGGGACGTAACAGCAAATGTATTTTGCTTATTGGCGGCGTGTCTTCGTGGGAAAAAATTTGCTTACTTGACTGGCAAATTAGAATTAGGTATCTCCAATATTTTACGTCTGTGATTCGCAGGCACAAACCCAAGACGAACGACACGTGAATCACCCAATAAATAAAGGTGATCTGAGCTAAGTGTCGTAATATACAACTGGTCGTGAAATCTTTTCGCGAAACTCGGGTGTTCCTGTATATTACATCTCTGGAAACTTTAGTCTCATTTCATTCAGACATCCAAATTTCTGGTAGCTAATGTGACTAAGAGGATAAGTTTCTTTTGAAAGAGTTTTCATGGATAATTTCGAGAGAGCGCCTCCTGGAAAATGAGGTTGTAAAATCATCTTAAGAACCTATATTCCGGTTCCCATAAAGTTAAACACCCAAACAGTGTCGTGAGAAGCACCTACAATTATGTAATCTAAATAAACCGGAGAATAATTTTTGCCGAAATTTGGCTTTCAGGCGATTTATCATAAACTGTGTGGCTAAAATTGACTCTACGCCCATTTGCTGTTAGTTCGACCTGCTCCAGCCGAAGTAACAAAAAGTTGAACCTCGTTGCCTGTTATTTTAGCGTAAACAGTTTCGGGTAGACTTCCTGTTGAGCTAATTATAGTAGAATTTGTTTAAATTATTGTTGCAGAAGGGTGGTTATTAGTCGGAGTTTTTCTGTTGAACGAGTGGGTCTCGCACCCAAATGACGCTTCAGCTCATCCCAAAGTATCGTGATTGGTTCAAGCAGTAGCTTTGATCGAGTCAGTTGGGCGGGTCCACCTGCTTGTCTCCAAATAACGACGAATTCATTTTCATAGTGTACTTAAGAATACAGAGGTGAACTTGAACCGCACAATCAACAAAATGCCGTCACTAGCCAGGATATTCTTGGTTAATGAGATTTTTTTTCGATACGGCCATTTTCGAAATTGCTTAACTACATTCTCATTTCTCGGGGACACGGTGGTGTAGTGGTCAGACTACTAGACTCGCACATAGGCTAACCGGGTTCGATTCCCGGGCTGTGTCGCTCCCGAATTTTCGCCGGTGAGAATCGTGCCGGATGATGCCGCTGATCAACGGTTTTGCTTTTCTCGGGGTCCTCCCGTTTCCCCCGTCGTTGTATTCCGGCGCTACTACATTTTCAGTCCTCAAGACCTCGATGTTAAGAGACGCTTAAACCTCTCCACTCTTACCCCCCCCCCCTACCAATTTTCCTCTCGTGGACACGGAGACGGGAAAGGTTAATTCCGCGTGGTCGAGTGTAACAGGAGAATTAGTTCCAACTAATGCAGCAGGCGACGAACAGATGAGTGACTACGTTCAAGAAATTTCGTAAATTAATTTCAGTCCATGATAGGCGTCGAACACGTATACACTGAAGTCGCATTTACAATTGGATCACAGTGTTTATTAGACACGCCCTGGACGACTCCGAGCCAATAGCAGACTCGCAAGGAAACAAGTAGCCACTCCCATACTGCCAGGTGCGAGGTAGCACTGGCTACTCTCTGGGACAGCAGCCAGTGAACAAACATCCGAGGCTCGAGTATACACAGGACTGTGGAGTATAGCGAAATTTTGCTAACCCTGCTAGTGACATCTCTTCGAGTGTGTGGAGGACTCCGTGAAGTCCAGCATGGGGGTGTCACGTGGCAACGCGCAATGAGGGTCTGTGTGTGAGTCTCTACCTAGTTGCAGCGCAGTGCAGAAGCAGTGTAAGCTGTTTACAACCGGGAGAACGAACCGCACTGAGGCCGACGTAGTTCCTATCTCTCTCTCTCGCTCTGTCCCCGGGTCGGGCAGAGGTTTAATAAACACCGGGGCGGTTTGTGCGGCCGCTGGAACTCTGCAGAAGGGGTAGGGGGCGTCCCAGGTCCGACCTACCCATAACCCGTATTATTCCAACCCCGTGCCATCCCCCCTCTGCAACACACACACACGCGCGCACACAAACCTTCCGGGGCTCAGCCAGCTTGTTTTTGTGTAATTACGGAGCGTAATCTGCCATAAAAGGTCCAGTCCCCCCCCCCCCNAGAGCGGGAGGTTCCACATCAATGGTCACCAGTGGTCGGCATCGCAAGAGCGACAGGTTCCACACGTACACTGAATATGAGATATACCCGATTTTCGTCCTCTGCGCATGTTTCAAACATTTAGGTGGTCGCTTGGTTGAAGGAATTCTGCACGTCCGAGGTTTGATGCACGTCCCTATCCCTTTTTTTTAAATGTTTTGAACAGGAATCTTCATACCTAAAAATAACCGCGAAAACACCCGTTTGAGCCATTTCACTATCACAAAACCATGCAAAACCACGGGGACATGAAAATTGTGTTTTGAAAACGCAGAAAGGTGACTTATGCTTCCCATATTGCAGACACACATGCGCAATGCTGGCCGTCATCGGTCTGTGCGAAGTGACACGTCACCACATCAACGACACGCTCCACAGCACGCCAAATGGGCGTGTCCCATTCAATCACGTGGGACGTACTGCGGGTAAATCGCCGCCATCCCTACCACTGGCAGAAAGTACAAGGCCATTAAGCGAAAATACGTTTTTCAAGACCCAATTTTCACAGGCTCGCATCTACTTTGATATTTTGTTTAGGTATATGGTGTCCTGAATACTTTCGACTATATTTTTTCGTAAGGAATCTCCTCTCGCAGTTTCGGCGTTAAATTTCCGAACACGCACATACATATTGTACTGCCGTGTACCCTCTGCCGGAGGCCATTCTGCTGGCGTGGTGAGACGTGGTCGTTGCGCATGCGCCCTGGCTGCGGAGTTGCTTGTCGCGAGACGGTATAAGAGAGTAAGTAGGTTATGGCCAGCTGAGCTGTGCCGATGGAGGCAAGGTGTTCCCTGGTTTGACGGGTGAAACTAACCCTCTCGAGCGACGTCTCATGTATCGTTTCATGACCTTAAATAATTTTCAACGAACCTGAAAGTTTAAAGAATTTTTGCGTCTTTTAATAATCACGTTGTCGGAGGTTGCCGAGGACTATGGACGTTAAAGCAAATGAACGCGAGAACGCCATAACGAAATTTTGCATTACTGGAACTGTGTTGAGGGCGCCATTTACTTGGAGCTTTTCAGAGAGTTTGAGCGAGGAAAGCGCGGGAGCGATAAGGGCGATATTGACACGCGCGCCTTGTGCCCAGTCACCCCTACGCGCGAGGAACTGGCGTGCAGTGTTTCAGTCGTGCTGCTTGTACCTATGAAAACTTTAAGCGCAATGTAAAAATGGTTTGTAATTTTTACTGATAAATTGTTTGTAATTTTACAAATGCTTGTAACAGTACAAAGATTTCTATTGTAAAACTACTTGTTTGTAAAACTACAAGGGCCGTTACTGTAATACACCTTAAGAAATGTTTGTACTATACTGACCCCTATCCACGAGCTTCAGAAAAATGGCGGACACTCAAAAAACGTATGTGTGCAAAAACTATGGGTGATATAAAGTGTAGTTGCGTGCAAAAAGAAATGCATTGCAAGTTTGAATAACGTAAAACACTTAAAACAACTCAAATAATCATAAAAAAAAAACAACAATCTCAACAAAACGTGACCGTATTACTTATTAACAGTTAATTTTTCCTAGCTACACAGAACNAAAAAAAAAACAACAATCTCAACAAAACGTGACCGTATTACTTATTAACAGTTAATTTTTCCTAGCTACACAGAACTCTTAATGAAATAAATGTATTCTTCTTAATCAAATATCTTCCTCAATATTTTGTAGGTACTTTAAGGTATATTTAATATTAAAATTAGTATCTACTACGATAGTAAGACAAGTTGGTCGTGTGGTTAAGGTTGCGGATTAATTATGCAGGGGGTATGGGTTCTGATCCAAGTACTTTTTTTTTAAAAAAAAAAAAAAAAAATTGTTTCACACACACTGCAACGCAGTTTCATGCCAAAAGTGAGACATGAACGGCCAACTTTACGGCATGGAGTTACGTTGGGAGTTTAAGGATGCAATCACCAGAGACGTGCAAATTTCGCGTTATCTTTCGGTGACGTGATAAGACTCCCCTGCTTTATAAACCAGTGGCCACAGTTCGTGGTTTCATTGGCCGCTGCACCGTAACCAACGTCACTTATCTGCTTGATCTCCTCGGAAGAGATTGGCCACTCCACGCTGATCTTATACCATTGACTCAATAGTTCTCCGAAGCGTGCCAAACATATTTTTGGCCAATGGGTGAAGTTGGTCAAACGCATAGTAACTTGGAGTTCAGTCTGTCCTTAAATATTAATGCGAATTTTGCAGGTCTCTGGCAATTACACGTCGTGCGTTGCTGGTTGCAGTAGAATGGTCCTGCAGTTAGACTTCTGCCAAGTGAAACGCAAAAAGGACATAATTAGAGACCTGAAAAATTCGCGAGTTCAATGACCTGCAGGCTAGACTCTATAGTCTTATGTATAGTTATGCCGATATCAACATCACGTTGGTTGTCTGCCGTCACAGCGGAAGGCGAAGATTGGGCCAGCCTTCTCCAAGAGGTGTCAAACACCGCGTGGACCAGTGGTTGACATTTTATTAACACGCGTGTTTTGAATTCTAGCTTGTCCCAAAATGAATCCGCGATTTTTTCAGGTCTCTAGGCGTAATGTATATTTTTTTTAGGGGTAGCTGTATTGTAATTTTTTTTTTTTTTACTGGCATATTTTAATTGAGTCCAGGTGGATTATGAGTAGATTAATGCTACACCTTGAAAATATATATTAGAAATATGCTTCATGCTTATTCTATTAATAGCAATTCTAATGTGTAGGAAGGGGTATTTGACGCAAGTTACGCGTAAGACTGTANAATTCTAGCTTGTCCCAAAATGAATCCGCGATTTTTTCAGGTCTCTAGGCGTAATGTATATTTTTTTTAGGGGTAGTTGTATTGTAATGTTTTTTTTTTTTACTGGCATATTTTAATTGAGTCCAGGTGGATTATGAGTAGATTAATGCTACACCTTGAAAATATATATTAGAAATATGTTTCATGCTTATTCTATTAATAGCAATTCTAATGTGTAGGAAGGGGTATTTGACGCAAGTTACGCGTAAGACTGTANCTTCATGCTTATTCTATTAATAGCAATTCTAATGTGTAGGAAGGGGTATTTGACGCAAGTTACGCGTAAGACTGTATACTCCGTTTGGCCGATATGTGTTGTGTATCCTGAGAATGATTAACGGAACATTGAAACTATAACATATCCGTGGTTTCTTCCCACTTTTTGAATCTAACCTTTGAAAAATCTTCCTATTTATGACATGTTTAGTTATTCCCTAAATATGGCATGTATGACAGGCGTTTTATACGTCCGTTAAAGTAAAAATACGTTATGTTTGGTTAAATTAAAATTATTACTAGTATTTTTCTATAAATTTTATAGCCTGACGTGGCAAATTTGCGAATAATTTCTTACAGTGTACGTAGGCCTACCGTACTCTTTCCCTGATTGGCTGCGCTGCGCGAAGTTCTGGGAACGGGCCTTGTGTCTGATTGGTTACTGCGCACTGCGAGCTTTTCCCTTATTGGCTGGGTGGCCAGCTTTCGAGCAGGTTACGAAGCTCTGATTGGCGAATGGCATTCCATCATGTTGCCGTGTAGTGACCCCATTTTTGTGGCGTGTGGCTGGAGTTCGCAGTATGAGGGGTTGTTTCATCTGACCTCACTACTTCCGTAGATATTGGGTAGTCCTCGGCCTCGTCAAGGTGGCGTGTGCAGATTCAGCTCTGTGCGATGCTGTTGATAGGCGAGGTGGTATCCACGCCCACCCACCGCGATTGGAAGGAGCGGTAACCTCCTTCTATTGGGTTGCATTCAACTGCAGCCANGTGGTATCCACGCCCACCCACCGCGATTGGAAGGAGCGGTAACCTCCTTCTATTGGGTTGCATTCAACTGCAGCCAGTTAAAGGACGGTAGAGCAATATTGTAGTCTGGCTCCAGCCCATAATACGATCTGACCGGTGTGCACAGCATGGATTACTCTAACGACTGAAGTGGCTAAAATACTTAATGTGTAAGGCCAGTGACTTTTCGCGTAAAAATCGGAGCACGCAGTAGACTTCAACACTATATACACACCTCAGCTGTTGTTATACCTCCATTGGCTGCTGGTGCCGTGTTCCGTCTTTGACCAAGCCACTCAGGACTAAGTAACTCCGACACTGAGCCTTCGTGATTCGTGCGCAAACTGTTAACACGGGCCAGAACATTTTTTTAGTCAATCAAAGAAGCTGAACGACCCTACAGTGTTTTGGACTGTATCTCGTCTCAAAATATTTTCGCGAAATATCACTGCCCCTACTGATGTGACTTTGTGGCTGAATAAAAACTAGTGCTGGGCACTGTGCACACCGTATGTTGCTCTTGAGTTTACTCACGTTTAACCTTTAACGTCACAGGCAGNCACTAGTGCTGGGCACTGTGCACACCGTATGTTGCTCTTGAGTTTACTCACGTTTAACCTTTAACGTCACAGGCAGAGGAGACCCGATTGCCCACACGCCGTACACATCAGTACAGAGAATAATGACCTCACTAGTGTAGATGTTACCTCAGCAGGGGTCAGGAGACACGGCCCCGATGGGACTTGTGCTCTGCAACCCCGTGTTTTCCCCTGCGCGCGGAGGTCAGATTGCCGATGGACTCATGCTGGCAGTGGTTTGAAAATCGTACCCGCCAATGCCCCAATCGTCGAAAGACGAGCGGGGAATTAATATAACATCATGATAACGTGAAATGGCAGTTCTGCTCCAACTGGCGTGCAGGGCGCGGTCCCCGAGAGGGGGATTGGCACCTTTGCAGGTCAGGAGGGGAAAATAGCATAATAAGCCGGTATGATGGTAGGTAGTGGGCTTTAAAACCTACGCAATAAAATAACACACCAATAGGGGAGTTGGTGATAAAATCACAGCCATACGTCCAGTGGGGGCGGTGGTGGATGGAAACCACGATGGGCGAGGGGGCAGGGAAATGGCCGGTCACGACCTCCGCGTCCAGAGAGGCTTGCAGCCATGGAAGCTCCATGAGGCTGGTTGAACTAGTATTAGTTCAATAATATAAAGTTAAACTGGACTCGACAATGCCAATGACCCGAATTATAGTTCATAGCTCATGGCGTAACGTCGCAACTACAGTAATGTCTTTGCAGCCGGCGACTAAAGCAATACAAGATTTGTTGTTGTTGTATATAGGACGTTCACGGTAAAGTGAGAACTTTTGAGGCACTAGTTACTTTCTCCTGTCAGCCATCTTTTACTATCAAACCACCTTTTTTAAATACGTATGGCCATTTTAAGTAATAAACATAGTGTGTATAATCCGCCGCACCCGAAAGTTAACGTTTAAGGCTAAGATAAAATACATTTATTGACTATTATCCCAAATGAGAGGTCTTTCAAAAGTGTTCACTTTATCGAGAATGGCCTATACTGTGTGGTCATGTCATAAGCATTGTTCGACCGGCTTACAGCAAAACTGCACACTCAGAACCACGCCAGTGACTTCTCATCAACTGAACTCCTCAGGCTTGATCTTAAAATTGCGAGACAATCGCCAACTGAAACAATCAGGCAGCTTCAAATATTTAATAATTGTGTAAGTGTGTGACGATAACCTTTGAACTGCCTCATCAATTAGTATCGTCAGTCCGTGGACTATGGTACAGGCCAAAGGGGAAAAAAAAAAAAAAAAAAAAAGCTCAATAAATTATTCACTGAATGAACGATGACGCCGGTTGTGTCTTTTAGTGGAGTGCTGAGTCAGGATTGCAGGAAACTAGTATGTCCCGGCCATGTTGGCAAAACATCGGTTCGCTTTTGACGTCAGCGCTTAAAAGGGAGAAGCATCCTCGCCATTTTAGATTTACGTATTTCTCTCCATAACTTAATATTCGGAATCACTATTTAAAAACCAAGCTAGTCGAGGCATAGGGAACAATCTTAACAGTTATTTCGAAATTCAACTTAATTATCTTATATGATTAGTTTCACATCTGTGAACGTANAACTTAATTATCTTATATGATTAGTTTCACATCTGTGAACGTAATCAAATATGACCTAATTATTTAATAATGTCAAACCCACGTTGCAAATTACGGGTTTATTGAAACAGTTCAAATTTAAAAAAATTCTTTAAATAGTCCTCTATGTCATGTCTAGCTTTGATTTTTTTATGTCTTGTCATAAATTGCCATTGCGAAGATTTGTAAGAAAAATTGAAAATGGAATGGATACTACCTCCTCAACCCGTTCGGCCGTACATAACTTCTGAGTTTGAGTGTTGCAATTTGCTTGCACGCATTCTTTTTTTTTTTATTAGTGGACAACGTGTTGCATGCTCTATAATATTAGCGCTAAGCATTCATGCAGAGAGGTGTAGACAATTCCGTTAACCAAGATTTAAAAAAACAGAAGGAATACTCTCAGAGAACTGAGCACTAGTGCGGAGTCGCAAAACTTTTCCAGCGTAATTCTTTAAATAGATAAATGTCAATCAGCATAAAATCACCAAATTGTAATCTTACTCTGTTTCAAATAAAATGTAGGCAAAATATGCAAAATATTTGTTTTCACGGTTTGAAATGTTATTTATTATAGCACGTTACATTTATTTACCATCATATAGGCCTATGTAAACACCACTATAGGTTATTTGGATTAATAGAAAATAAATATACTTTATTGTATTCTTAGACGTAAAATTTCGAGTTCGTTTATATATATATATATGTATATATATATATATATATATACTGTGTTTATTGCTTACATACAAATATTTATTTTAAAAAGCGGTGGAACGAAAAAAATTGGCTGATAGTAATAAAGTAACTAGGGCCTCAAAAATGCTCACTTTACCGTGAACAGCCTAATACAGAAATTAAAACAAATAAATACTAAACGCAAAAAAAATCTGAGATACTTTAATGGCGTATTCGTTAGAAATACTCACAAACGAGCCGTACTCTCAATCTGTATAAACGGATTCTTCTTAGTGATATTCCAGTGTAGAGGATCCCAAAACTTCGCATACAATGGGGCCACACCGTATCATTATCCCCGAAAGAGAGAGCCCACACGACTACCTATAACGATATAATCAGGAATATGCTAATATGCTCACGAAAGCACAGAAATGCAATAATCTGTAGATTATAATGATAGGGAAATAATATTTAGTCGTCCTTCAAATCACCACATCTGCCACCAGATTTTTACAGAAATAGTTGACTTTTCGACACGTTGCAAACATGAAATAAGGCCCCCAGACCAGTTTCTGAAATCGCTAGATCTGGCAGGGGGCCGCGGTGGTGTAGTTGTTAGACTATTCGCCTCCCACCTAGGTGAAGAGTGTTTTACTCCCGGCGAGGTCGCTCCCAGATTTTCGAACGTGGGAATCGTGACAGACTATGCCACTGGTCGGCGGGTTTCCTCGGGGACCTCCCATTTCCCCCGCCCTTGCATTCCGGCGTNAATCGCTAGATCTGGTAGGGGGCCGCGGTGGTGTAGTTGTTAGACTATTCGCCTCCCACCTAGGTGAAGAGTGTTTTACTCCTGGAGAGGTCGCTCCCAGATTTTCGAACGTGGGAATCGTGACAGACTATGCCACTGGTCGGCGGGTTTCCTCGGGGACCTCCCATTTCCCCCGCCCTTGCATTCCGGCGCTGCTCCATACACACCTCTCTTCACCTTCATTGGCTCTCAAGACCGCGATTCTAAGATTGTGCCCAAATCTCTTCANCTGCTCCATACACACCTCTCTTCACCTTCATTGGCTCTCAAGACCGCGATTCTAAGATTGTGCCCAAATCTCTTCACTCACTCAAATTTTCCTACTGTATTTAACAATTATCCCATGCGAAATAACGGATGCAGTTAAGGTTAGGTCTTCCACACTATCCAATAGGACGCATATTTATTTTTAAGCGTTTCATTTAGTCTCTTCCATAACGCAAATAACATACATACAAATGAGTTGACAACTTAAATATTTTGCCAATAATATATACATAAATCCATATATAGCACCCGAGATATTCTTGGCGTTAACTTGACAAGTAAGAAAAAATTAAAATAATTGTTTTCATTCTATATTTACCTAAAATGATTAAACATAACTTACATCATTTATTCAATTGCTCTATAAACTGAAATAATACAATCTGAATAAAGTTTAACTAAAAGATTTATAAATTCCAAAACAATTAAAGCAATTGTTTGACTAGAATGACTATTGAATCAATTAGAAAGGAGGGTAGCTGTATGAGCCTAGTAAAGCCTAATTTTCATAAAACCAACACATTAAAAATTATTATTAAAAAATGCTCTATAAAANCTGTATGAGCCTAGTAAAGCCTAATTTTCATAAAACCAACACATTAAAAATTATTATTAAAAAATGCTCTATAAAAGATTGAGATTTCGGTGGAGGCAGTCTAAACGAGCCGTCAAAGCTCCTACCGAATTAAAAGCTACTTAATGAGCGCAATTAAAAACGCAGGCAACAACACAACGCAAGAGTCGTGGACATCGTAATTATTTAAAAAAAAAAAAAAGAATTTATGCTTCGGCAGCGAACAAGACAATAACACAAGACGTTAAAACAGGCAAACACACTGCAACACGAGGTTTTAGTTATAACCGAAACCAAATTTTGACTGGCGACCGAAACAGCAATTTTGTAAAAACACTAACATTACTGCTAAGCCAAGACAAACACAGCTACGCCACATCAAACACTAAAACTTTTTGCCCACCTAACACACAAAATTTGCTCCGACTCACAGTTGTAATTGCCTTGACGCTCGGCGGCTCAGGCGCCAACACAAATTACAAGGAGCCACATCACGGATGACCTCACGTCCGTTGGACAAGTGCGGATATCTATTTTTTTTTTAATAGGGGCTGCCGAGCAAGCCCCAGCAAAAAATACGTGTGGCATATTTGCCTTTACTAGGTACATGTATACATCAGACAACAATAACACATTTCTTCTTCCGACCCCACGGGTCCTTGGGAGCTAAATAACTAGGAGGGGACAAACTACTGAGGTCTGCTGGGGGTTAGGATGCGAAAGACGAGGGAGTCGACTGGCAACCAGGCGGGGGCCGCACGACGGAAAGCAGGTAGGCGAAGACGGTACAGCTGTAAAGATGAACGGTGAGAAAATTGAAGCAGAAGAGACGATCCTTGGTAAACGGCGATGGTAGAAGTCCTCGGTAGGTGGAGGGCGGTGTCATCAGTGGAAGGCAGGAAAGTCGATGTGGGCCGGGCTCCAGGGTGGCGGCGACAGGATCTTCATTCTCGTCGCCAGCTAGATGGTCGTGGCTGAAGAGTGGTCTACGGGGGTGCACAGTAGGAGGAGGGTGTCAGGCGACGGCAGGGCGTGGAATAGTAAAGTCACTGGCCCTAGTTATACGTAGGGCCAGTGACTTTTCGCGTAAAAATTTGAGCACACAGTAGACTTCAATACTACATACACACCTTAGCTGTTGTTATGCCTCCATTGGCTGCTGGTGCCGTGTCCGTCTTTGACCAAGCCACTCGGAACTAAGTAACTCCGACACTGAACCTTCGTGATTCGTGCGCAAGCGGTTAACACGTGCCAGAACATTTTTTTAGCCAATCAAAGAAGCTGGACGACCCTACAGTGCTTTGGACTGTATCTTGTCTCGAAATCTTTTCGCGAAATATCACTGCCCCTACTTATACGCAATAAAAAAAAATGTAGTTACAGTCGTTGAATGCCGTTTATTGGCCTAACCTAACCCCCCACTGAAGACGTCTCAGACAGTTTTCACCTCTATAAAAATTAACGATGCTGCTACAGCAACTAGGAATTCCAATTACGTCAAATTATCTATTTTTAATCAAAACAAGCATATAAACTATCCAAATCAAATTGTTTATACAAAGCGGTAACTATTTACATGTACTGTAATGTTATTGACTTTCGAAATTTACAGTTCTGATTGTATGGCAGAGTTTCCATTATTCCCCGGTAACGTTCACAACCTACACGTTACGTGCATGACGTAAGTACGTGCCAAAGTTGAAAGTTGAGTTACTCTGTTCGTTCTTCCACGTTCGTACGCTATGTGGATGTACACGCATACATGTATATATAAGCTATTCGTGTTAAAGTGAGTACTTTTGAAAGCCTTCTCATAATGAATAATCGTCAATAAATTAATTTTATTTTGGCCTTAGACATCAACTTCCAAGTGCAGTGTAATATACACACTGTGTTTATTACTTACATGGCAATGTTTATCTTAAAAGGTGCTTAGAGAATAAAAAATTCCTGAAAGGGAAATAATAAGTGGGGATTCAAAAGTACTCACTTTACAGTGAACAGCGTATAGTGTGTTGAACTTTTATACGTACGTATGTATTTTTGCTAAGTGGAGGTTGTGATTCCAGCTTTAAACTTATTTTTGTGGATTTGTATTGGAATTGTGGTGTACGAAACACTAACGGAATGCGAAGAGGACCTTATGCCGCGGATTGTTGCAGCCTGCAACATGGTCTGGAATGCACAAGTGATATTGGAAAGTGTGGAACAGTCCATGCTCCTGCGGTGTCGATGCTGTGTGGAAGTTTGTAGCTGTTAGTTTGAACATTTACTATATGACAATCACTCGGTGTGCCTAACTATTAGGCGTTCCTCTCGTTACCTGAGCATCACATTCCAATGCGTGTCTGCCGAAACGCCTCGAGTAAGGACAAAATGTCTTCTCTCAAACTTTTCTGCCGGTTTTTCCGTGCCAAATCACTAGAGCCAGCGGTTTTTCACGAAAAAAATCTGAGCATATAGTAGACTTCAATACAACGTGTACACTTCAGCTGTTGTAACTCCATTGTATGCTAGTGCAGTTTTCGCATTTGAACGAGCCGCTCAGGACTCGATAGCACCGAACCTACGTGATTGATGCGCAAACAGTTAACAAGGACCAGAACATGATTCAGCTGATCAAGAAAGCTGGACGACCCTACAGTGCTTTGAATTGCATCTTGTCTTGGAGTATTTTCGCGAAATATCACTGCCTCTACTATCCATCTCCCAAAGTATGTAATATAAGTAGGGGCAGTGATATTTCGCGAAAATATTTTGAGAGAAGATACAGTCTAAAGAACTGTAGGGTCGTCCAGCTTCTTTGATTGGCTGAAAAAATGTTCTGACCTGTGTTAACCGTTTGCTCACGAATCACGAAGGTTCAGTGTCGGAGTTACTTAGTCCTGAGTGGCTTGGTCAAAGACGGACACGGCACCAGCAGCCAATGGAGGTATAACAACAGCTGAGGTGTGTATATAGTATTGAAGTCTACTATGTGCTCCTATTTTTACGCGAAAAGTTACAGGCCCTAAATATAAGTTACGAAACACCCTAAGTATTTAAATTTTCGCTTGAAGAATTTGTTTGGCATGCATGCATTTAAAATTGTATAAAAAAATCGAATTTATGCTGGGAATAATTATGGATCAAATTTACGTTTCTAATTTTATTATAAAACGATGGGCAAATATTTGGATTCCAATACAACGCATTTCCAACCTTTTCTGAATATACGGAAATTTTTAACATTCGGAACAGGAAATCTTCTCACTAAAAAAAACCCCCGGGTGGTTCCACGTTTCAGGAGCGCTGTCGTGCATTTGTACTTGTGCGTATGTGCCTGTTGCGGGCCTCGTCATCGGTGGAAGCAAACAAGGATCCCTCGCATGCAGGATTCAGCCCCTGGCCCAGGTCGTAATGCTTCTTAAATCCCTGGAAAACCGCCCCCCAAAAGCCTCCCGCCATCCCCTGTTGTTATGCACGTGAAACAGCCGCCGGAAGAGGAGGGGGGGGGTTGGAAAGTCCTCAACCCACCGCGATGCCTCTCTAGTCTCCTTGCGCAGGTCCTTCTGCGCCAAAAACAAATCCCGTTATAATGATTTTAAGTGGCCGCCGCTACAAAGGCACGGCGCGCTCGCATATTCCTCATTACGGCGTTTGAGAAGATGGCGGCACACCTCCCCCTCTTTGCTGGTCGCGTACGGCAACGACGAGCTTGGGAGGGTGGAATACAGGCTTGCACGGGAGCGGCGTGGGTCCGTGAAGGACCGAGGCCACGCAGCGTTGCCACAGAATAACTAAGAATACAGATCTCCGACCGCACGCGCCAATGAAATTGCGTCACTGACCACCAACATTGTGCAACACAGTTATAAGTATAGAACTGAAAAATTCGCGAGTTCAATGGCCTTCACCCCTGGCAACCAGCTCCTTACATAACACAAGAATCCCTACACCCAACTAGCCATTGAGCTTACACCGCAGTACAAACATAACGATTAACGACGAACT
The DNA here is from genome assembly GCA_002778355.1 of Clitarchus hookeri. Classification (NCBI taxonomy): domain Eukaryota; kingdom Metazoa; phylum Arthropoda; class Insecta; order Phasmatodea; family Phasmatidae; genus Clitarchus; species Clitarchus hookeri. Next base: position 510,600 of record NQII01000464.1, on the reverse strand, counting down.
CATATTTAGGTCAGAATATAGATTCGGCCGAAGTTCGGAACGATTAATGTTGTGACTCAGTACAAGAGCGTAACGAAAGGGAGCAACCCAAGATAACCCTAAAATCGCATGGCAACGTCCGCCATGTTTATAGATTAAAACTACAATGAGGGCTCCACTTTCAGAGCAAGAAGTTAAATAAATTTGTGTTTTAAATAACACAATCTTGATATTTATACCTAAGTATTTGCAATATTTTGAGCGATGAAATTAAGTTTACCACAACAGGGCATGCTCCTTTCTCTATGGTTGGCTCACCTGCGTCACGATGTAATAAACGCTCGCGTGCTGTTTTCTTCGGGACGAAGGGTTCGAACCCGGGCGACGACGACCCGGGTTTAATGAGCCGACGAAGGAAAGCATCGCGAGCGAATGTTCTCCCAACAAAGCAAAGTCGACGATAATTGGGAATAATTAAACCTTATTAAATTTGCCAGACATTTTAATTAGCTCGTCTCTAGAAAGGTTAGCACAAGGGAGGTACGGCAAAGCAAAGCGGAGGGGAGAAAGATATCGCGGGGCCATTATGGAAGCGGCGTGCCAGAGTGCGAAAACGGCTCAAGAAACATTCCTGATATTCAGACACCTGAGAAATTCGCGGATTCATTTCAGGACAAGCTGGAGTTCGAAACACGCGTGTTGATAAAACTTCAGCCGTTGGTCCACACGGTGTTTGACATCTCCTGAAGAAGGTTGGCCCAATCGTCACCTTCTACTGTAACGGCAGACAACCAATGTGCAGTTGAGATCGGCCTATTTGTACATAAGACTGGAGAGTCTAGCCTGCCTCGTGCAAACAAAGCTTAACCGAGTCTAGAAAATTACACGAAAGGGACAGTGCGCTTCATTCGTGCGAACTCAGTGTAGTAACGTTTAGCATAAGAGCTGTGCCTTACTAGGCTTTACCAACAAACATATTTTGCCCTTGTTTTTGTTTATATTAGTTATAAGTAAAATATTCGGATTTATGAATAAAACATATGTGAAATTTCAATTTAAACAAAAATAATATACTTTTATATTAACACAAGTATAAAATGCTTGTGATATACAGAGGGCCTGTGGCATATTTAGGAAACAACCAAACACGTCATAAATGGGGTGACATTCCAAAGGTTCTATTCAAAAAATGACTGAGAATGACAGGCTCGGCTGGACTGTAAGGAAGTGGGACTTGTTTCGTGAGTGACAGACATTTGTATGGAATAAATATATTGTAAAGGACATTTTGGTCCTATATTTGTGTAGTTAATGCGTGAATATTAAGTGACTGCAGAAAGTTTAATGACAATTACTAAAACTTTAATTGAAACTAAAATCAGCATAAGATTTTGCTCACTGATGAAAACAATGAGTGTAAATAGTAATTATAACACGTTATATTTTATACATTATATCTATACATATTTTATACTGTTGTAAAAAATTAGATAACTAAATTTATTTCGTTTATCCTGATAAAACCTCTATCCCTAACGAACCTGTATGCACCCTGCGTAATTTGTAGGCGTATTAAACGCCAACTTAGACAATACGTGCAAAGAGGAACGTAGTTTTATTCGCTTCACACTGCGTCAGTCCAAATGTCAAGTAATAAAACTTAATTGGGCGCCAGCTGTATCCGTAGAGGTAATACGGATACGAGTGTGCATACTAGCTGCTCAGGTATTAACTCAAAATACCACAATTAGACGAAATTTAAATTTTTGCTTTTTTTTTTTTTATATATATATAATTTTCAAAATCACGTGACTTGGTCTAGGGTTTGCACTCTGTTTATACATATACGTGTTTTGTTAAGTTAGTAAACCTCGTTTGTAACGTTTTATACCAACGTATATGACGGTTTGTTATAAAAAAACACAAGCGCGTTTGGGAATCAGAGTAAATGAAAACAAATGCATCGGGAGCTACAAAATTCGCGTTATCTGGCAGCAATACATACGTGCGGGCCTAGACACATATTTGAGTTTGCGCCACTTGTTTATTGGCTTGTGTAAAATAGAAAGGACACATTTTCTATTTGACTTGGACGTGATTTGGCAATCGCACTGTTAGTTTTTTTTCCCCCTATTTGGTTGAAAAGCTTCTAGGGCATATCAAACAAACTGTAATCTAATAACCAAACCAATACAAAAACATACGTATTACAAGTCTATTCTGTATTCAAAGAACAACGCGAATTTCGCAGGTGGCTACAAATGTTCATATGATTTATTTGAACTAGCGATTTTCGACGTTTCTGAATGTAGTTAGTGAGGCAGTCGTAGAAGATGAAAAGCCACCCCGCGTCATCTTCAGGCTGTGTGCGCGACCTCGCCGGGAGTCGAAACAGGAGGGCGGAATAGCGCGGAGGTTTCTTTGATGTGGGCGTGCTCATTCTCTGATTGGCTGTGGAGGCTCCGGGAACGTGCCTCGATTCTGATCGGCTGCTGCGCGCTGCCCGAAAGTCCCCTACTGGCTGAGCTGCCGGCTGGCGAGTCAGTTATTACCAGTCGCTGATTGGCAAACGGCGTTGACACACGTCGCTGGCAGGAGTTCGTGGAGCGAGCGGCCGTTTCGCCTCTGTAACCGTAAGCATTCTTCGAGTGAGTGAGTGAAGAGATTTGGGCGGCTCTTAACATCGAGGACTTGAGAGCCGACGAGGGTGAAGCGAGGTGAGAATGGAACAGCGCCGGAATGAAAGCGTGGGAGAACCCCGAGAAAACTCGCCGAGATGATTCGCCTAGGTGGGAGAATAGTAGTCTAACCACTACACCACCGCGGCCCCAAGTATTCTTCGACCGTGGCCGTACAACAGTAGCTATCCCGCGGCAACTGGTATGCAGTGTTTGTCTAGAGAGCGTCAAAGTAATTGCTACCAGGGGGAGAATCACCTGCCGTAGGAGAAGAGAAAGAGAAAGGGGGGGAGGGTGCAACGGCCGTGGCACGCTTGACAAATGTTCGCCACCAGAATATGTCGGACGTGCCGGACCGTCAGCCA
>NQII01000464.1:456749-502779 GCA_002778355.1 Clitarchus hookeri | reverse complement strand
CTTCCAAAACCTCCAAGCGGGATAACCCGCTTCAGATGGATGGTTCGCTGCGCCGTGTTTTATTTATCCGCTGTTTTGCCCGAGACAGCGTCTCCTCCACTTTGAAGTGTATCTTCCGTCCAGTGTGTGTGTGTATGTGTGTGTGAGAGAGAGAGAGAGAGATAATGTAAACATAGGGATGGCAAGAATCATTCCCCCTTTCCACCTCTCCCGTCCAACATATCACAGTCATCTAACAATGTTAAAAGACCGTTCAAAATATATTTAAGAGTCATCCTCTGGTTCGGAGAAGGCGCTTTGTCAAATTCTCTTAATTGCTCCGAGGGTAGACTCAGCCGTCAGCTCGGGAATATTAGACTGCGGTTTTTATAGACGCGTAATAATAGAACTCGAACTCACGAGTAGCTTTCATCTGATGAAAATAGCGGTCGGCGTTGATACGCGTCGGGTATACACGAGCGTCTTGACGCTTTGGGGCCCACGACGGGGAGAAATACGCGAGGGTTTGTTCATCCCAGAAACTTCATGTAAAACATTTTTTTTTTTTTTGCTTTATTCGTACATGTAATTTATAATCGCTTCCTGGTACAAAGTTTCAATAGTAGTTTGTATTCACGTGTAGAGTGAGCTTGTTTTTCACATCTGTACCAGGAGGACAATCTTGCTTGACTGGTGTACTTCTGAATCACTTTTCAGTTGAACCATAGCGCAGAATAGATAAGTATACAGAACAAAAATGCCGTGGCGTTTCCTTTGAAGTGAACGTTCCCATACGCCAACTGGCTGGCACAAGTCTCCGGAAACGGGCTTTGTGTCGGATTTGGCTATTGCACGTTCCGAAAGATTCCCTGTTGGCTTGGCAGGTTGAAATCAGCTGATAGACTGCGGCGGAGGAAAACACAGCTGTTGCCATGGAAACAGCTGTATACAGAACTGCCTTTTTGAACTATCAAAAAAAGTGCACTCGATCGTGATACAGGTTGTGCACGAAGCGTTCTGCTCCGCTGTGACAAGAAATGTATCGTTTCTGCGGCACCTAAGTTAGTGAAGCCACTTAAACCTGTCCCTTCAAACATAAACAGTAACTCAAGCTGCCTGCAATAGCACACTGATAGAAAATCCAACAAAATATTTATTTGTTTAGGGCCAAAAGTATATTTACTTGCCTCAAGAAAATATTTTGTTGAGTAAACAAAACTTGGAAAAGAACAATAATTAATTTTGTTCATCTAAAAAAACACACGCTTGAATAAACAAAACCTCTGTGTTGGGCCAAAAGAAAGCTGTCAACAAAATATTTAGTTGCATCAACTATATATATATATATAGGGCCAGTGACTTTTCGCGTAAAAATTGGAGCACACAGTAGACTTCAATACTATATACACACCTCAGCTGTTGTTATACCTCCATTGGCTGCTGGTGCCGTGTCCGTCTTTGACCAAGCCACTCAGGACTAAGTAACCCCGACACTGAACCTTCGTGATTCGTGCGCAAACGGTTAACATGGGGCCAGAACATTTTTTTAGCCAATCAAAGAAGCTGGACGACCCTACAGTGCTTTGGACTGTATCTTGTCTCGAAATATTTTCGCGAAATATCACTGCTCCTAACTATATATATTTGTTTGCCTACTCATTTGATCGCCTTCGTTCGTAAATACAGATAGAAAATTTGTTTGCATTTTCGTGACGGTTAGGATAGCATTAGTGTTTGTAAGTGCATTTATTGATGCTTAGTAATTGTATAAACATCCTAATAAAACAAGTTCAACATGGAACTAAAAAGCAAAGATGTAAAATTTGAAATATTTATATTCGCACATTGTTCAGTATTCGAAATGTATGTAATTTAAAAGCATTTATTGTTATCAGAAGTCACTTTAGCTGAAGTTGCTTGGGCGCATGCGCTCTATGATAGAATCTGGGTTGGGCTTCCTATTTTGTTTTTATATGAACACAAACTTTTGAATTTACATAGAGACAAATAATCTTTAGTTGCACCAAATAAATGTTTGTTTGTAGCAACCAAATAAGAACTCCAAAATAATTTGTTTTCAACAACGAAATAATTTACTACCGCTGTACTAAAAATTAATTCGGTTGCTCCAAACAAACTTTGTTCGATTCAACAAAACCTTTTGCTCGGTGTAACACCTCGGACACTCGAACATTACCGAACACACCCGAGGCAGTTCCGTGCTTCATTCTCACTTTCTCTCTGTTATTAGGAAAACGTGGCGCGCGAACGAGTGCCACAAATGGCGAGATTGTTGTTTCGTGGTCAAATCACGCTCCGGAAACAAACATCTTTAACTTCTTCTTTACACATGGCGAAACAACCGCGTAATCAAAATTTAGCAGATATGATTGACTGTTGTTTACATCCGTGAAATACAGAAAACTAACTAGGAAATTTACGGAGGTGTTTCGTGAATTCACAGAAAAATCTGTGAAATTTACCGAGTCCGTTATTGGAAGGAAAACAAATCGAAGTTCGTAATTTTAGGGAGATTTTTGAATAATTTTTTATCTTTATTTTTTCATAATTTCGGGGGGAAAAATTCTAAAGCTTGTGAGCTACAATCCAAAGTCCCGCACGAGCTCTGGGAAAATTTTCTACGATACCTGCTACCTGAGCTTGCATGCAAGAAGGTATGGAGGCTTGTATGGAATAACTTTTCACACCATACTTGCTGACGCACAAGTAAAGGCGAGTGCATTTGTTTTGATTTTACTTCTTCAGCTGTAACCATTTACGTGGTTTTTTTATTTGATATTTACTCTATACTGGTTTAATGGCCCTATTACTATTGCTAAAAACAAAATAAACAAATACACAGCTATTGTCAATACAGCACTCCACCTTCCTCTCTCTGCGCTCTCTGATTGGCTATAACTAGAGACCTGAAGAATTCGCGGATTCATTTTGAGACAAGCTAGAATTCAAAACAGTTGCGTATATACAACTTTAGTCATTGGTCCACACGGTGTTTGACGCCTCCAGGAAAAGGCTGGCCCGATCGCCGCCTTCACTGAGTCAGCAGACAACCAATGTGCAGTTGATATCGGCATATTCGTACATAAGACTATGGAGTCTAGGCTACAGGTCATTGAACTCGGGAATTTTTCAGGTCTCTAGCTATAACTAGGGACGGGTGTTTTTCGCGAAAAAATTTATGGCCATGCTAGACTTCAATATTTCTACGTCCACAATCAAAACTACCTTTGTTTATTAGCCGCGTGTCTACGTAGGAAGACGTATTCTTATTTTACTGGGCCAATCAGAATATAGTACTCCGATACCGAACGTCAATGATTCGCGAACAGGCATTTGAGGCACGTGACATTTAAAATCATCCAACCCCGAAAGTGCGTACGAACTAAAGCGTTTTGGAGTACAACCGGTCTGGAAATATTTTCGCGAAAAACACCGGTCTGCAGCTATAACTCCAACCTTGTAGGAAAATATGTGCACATTACCAATTACGAAAACTTCCAAATGAAACGGCCAGCATTCGGCTTGATTCTCCACGGAACAATCCATGGCAGCGGCCATGAAAGCTTGCATGGAGACGTGCAAGGAAAACTACATCGTGGCACATGAAGCGCCCGTTTTCCTGCGCGAACAGAGTTCCGGTGTGATTGCAACGCGTGTGTTTAAAACAAACTAATCCACGTGTGCGTAATCCGTTTCCACGCAAAAGAAAATGACACTTCAGAAACCAGAGCGCGCAATGCAACTTTCAACAGATCTTGCTTATTGCAAACCCTGATTCGAAGCTCGTCGACAATGGACAAAAACGACCGTTTCAGACTGTTACGGCTTAAAATAATTTGTGTGAATGGCTGTAAAACTAGTACGTACATAGTCTTGCGCTGAACTCTGCTTCACACTTCCCACCAATGAAGTGACAGGGTCACGGCTTTAAGTTCCACGGGTGCACGCAACGCAAGAACACTGCACGCCAGCTCAGCTTGTGCGTAGTGGCGACGGCACACTTGCCGTGCGTGGCAGTCTCGCTCTTATCGTCCCCGCGCTTCTGAAGCCCAAACGTGGAAAACAACTCCCGATAGACGGACTCCTCAAGCCTCTTCAAATGCCTAAAATATTTTTCTGTATTTTTAATATATCTCAAGTTTTTTTTTTTGTAATATAATATCACGAAAAATTTGATAAAAATGCCAAATAAATTATATTATAATTTTTGCCTATTTTTTTTTTTTTTTAAGTAGAATTGTTACCATTTTAAACCTTAATTTTGTGCTAAAAAATTCCATAAATGTTACACGAGCACAATTTTTTATTTCGGCTGAAGTGTTTCATTACGTCTTAGGAACGGCACAAATAAATTTCTTTGTAGCGTGGCGTTTCGTTCGCCTGAGATTAGCAAATAATTTCTTACGAATTCATTGTAAAACTTAAAATGAAATTATTGTATAACCACTTAAAGAATGTCCACGAAATTTCTTTATCTTATTCTAAAGATACCAAATAACAATTTTGACCGTTGGCAAACAAGCTGTTTATGCAAAATGTGGACATTTTTATGGCAAAACATACAAAGTAGAAATTCCGGTAACCTCTGTAATTAATTTTTGTACATTAATTTTCCATTCATGTATTATATTCTCATTAGACTGCTGTTTGATGAAATATAACAAAGAATTAAAAATATCATCGACTGTACAAAATACATTGAATGTTTTGTACCCAATAATGTGAGACGATGTGTTTTCGTCTCTTGTTCAAGAGCTCCAATTGCCTTTAAGAAGTACGTCTGGTTACATATTTTCGCCTGCCCACTATAAAATTCAGGCGTGGACGTTTTTCCTAGCTTTGGGGAATAGTGTGAAACAGCTGTGGAAGACCACGATGTATGCTGCCTCGTCTACGGTGGAAAAAACCTAGCAAATTCGGCGCCCGACGTCAAGTGGGACTTCGAAGCAGCAGCGAGTCGACCAGCACAGTGGCCGCCTCAGCTTCAGCAATCCAACTGTCGAATGCGCCCGTGTTTCCAGCCCGGCCAGACGATAGACCGACGTGCCTCACTACTATTGGCTACGCCTTTGTGACGTCAGCGGTGTTGCCAAGAGTTTCAGGTTGAAGAGAGAAAATGCTCACGACAGGCTTTGGCCAGAATGTTTTTAAATTGAAGTTTTGTGAAAAGAAAAGATAACTTAAAGCATGTAAATTTCGGGAATGATACTTTTAAAAATTTACTGAAGTAGTGTAATGCTGTGAGATCATATAAATCGCTATAAATGTTTTTTGTATCAATTTTGTTAGGTTTTTAGCTAAATATTTTTATCTAAATATTTAAATGTTTTTTTTTTCTCAAAAGATTACGAAATATTGTATTAAACATTTGGTATAAAAGTAGTTATTTAAAAGATTCAAGTAAAGTATTTCCAGTTTTGTAATTATTAATTTTTTAAATTTCCTATAAAATGTTTCCAGTCGCAACCACGCAAATAATAATGTTTGAAAGGTTTGAGAAAACATGCCAGGACACCTTTGTGAGACATGTTACAGACTAACATGAAAGGATCACCATTGTGTTCTGCTGATGGGGTTTCTTCGGGGGTATTTCCCAAGTCTCCAGCCCACTGGGGGTAGAGGGTGTGACAAATATCATTAGAATAAAAGCTGCTCGANAACAACTCCCGATAGACGGACTCCTCAAGCCTCTTCAAATGCCTAAAATATTTTTCTGTATTTTTAATATATCTCACATTTTTTTTTTGTAATATAATATCACGAAAAATTTGATAAAAATGCCAAATAAATTATATTATAATTTTTGCCTATTTTTTTTTTTTAAGTAGAATTGTTACCATTTTAAACCTAAATTTTGTGCTAAAAAAATTCCATAAAAGTTACACGAGCACAATTTTTTATTTCGGCTGAAGTGTTTCATTACGTCTTAGGAACGGCACAAATAAATTTCTTTGTAGCGTGGCGTTTCGTTCGCCTGAGATTAGCGAATAATTTCTTACGAATTCATTGTAAAACTTAAAATGAAATTATTGTATAACCACTTAAAGAATGTCCACGAAATTTCTTTATCTTATTCTAAAGATACCAAATAACAATTTTAAAGCGTTGGCAAACAAGCTGTTTATGCAAAATGTGGACATTTTTATGGCAAAACATACAAAGCAGAAATTCCGGTAACNGCGTTGGCAAACAAGCTGTTTATGCAAAATGTGGACATTTTTATGGCAAAACATACAAAGTAGAAATTCCGGTAACCTCTGTAATTAATTTTTGTACATTAATTTTCCATTCATGTATTATATTCTCATTAGACTGCTGTTTGATGAAATATAACAAAGAATTAAAAATATCATCGACTGTACAAAATACATTGAATGTTTTGTACCCAATAATGTGAGACGATGTGTTTTCGTCTCTTGTTCAAGAGCTCCAATTGCCTTTAAGAAGTACGTCTGGTTACATATTTTCGCCTGCCCACNTGTGTTTTCGTCTCTTGTTCAAGAGCTCCAATTGCCTTTAAGAAGTACGTCTGGTTACATATTTTCGCCTGCCCACAGTAAAATTCAGGCGTGGACGTTTTTCCTAGCTTTGGGGAATAGTGTGAAACAGCTGTGGAAGACCACGATGTATGCTGCCTCGTCTACGGTGGAAAAAACCTAGCAAATTCGGCGCCCGACGTCAAGTGGGACTTCGAAGCAGCAGCGAGTCGGCCAGCACAGTGACCGCCTCAGCTTCAGCAATCCAACTGTCGAATGCGCCCGTGTTTCCAGCCCGGCCAGACGATAGACCGACGTGCCTCACTACTATTGGCTACGCCTTTGTGACGTCAGCGGTGTTGCCAAGAGTTTCAGGTTGAAGAGAGAAAATGCTCACGACAGGCTTTGGCCAGAATGTTTTTAAATTGAAGTTTTGTGAAAAGAAAAGATAACTTAAAGCATGTAAATTTCGGGAATGATACTTTTAAAAATTTACTGAAGTAGTGTAATGCTGTGAGATCGTAGAAATCGCTATAAATGTTTTTTGTATCAATTTTGTTAGGTTTTTAGCTAAATATTTTTATCTAAATATTTAAATGTTTTTTTTTTCTCAAAAGATTACGAAATATTGTCTTAAACATTTGGTATAAAAGTAGTTATTTAAAAGATTCAAGTAAAGTATTTCCAGTTTTGTAATTATTAATTTTTTAAATTTCCTATAAAATGTTTTCAGTCGCAACCACGCAAATAATAATGTTTGAAAGGTTTGAGAAAACATGCCAGGACACCTTTGTGAGACGACATGTTACAGACTAACATGAAAGGATCACCATTGTGTTCTGCTGATGGGGTTTCTTTGGGGGTATTTCCCAAGTCTCCAGCCCACTGGGGGTAGAGGGTGTGACAAATATCATTAGAATAAAAGCTGCTCGANTGGGGGTATTTCCCAAGTCTCCAGCCCACTGGGGGTAGAGGGTGTGACAAATATCATTAGAATAAAAGCTGCTCGAATTTTTTTGCATTTTTGTAATCCAAATACTTTGACTGGTAGGCCAATATAACTGCTACATCTGAAAATGTTGCACCAGACGAAGTACCTGACTGTGTAACACCAAAAGCCACTCATCTGCTTCAAACACTTCGTTAGACACAAATACGTCTTCAGTTAAGTCAACGACAGGATAACAAAACTTCCTTCTGGTGGGCCGCCTGATACGGACATTCAATCTGTACATGCGATTTATCTACGATTACGGGATCTCAAATACCATATAGTAATTATTAGGACTCTCTTCAGGTTAGATTAGGTTAGGTTAAGTTACGAAAATGTAACACGAACACATACAACAAGACAACATTTGGTTAAAATCTCATTTATTATATCGTTATATATCTTTTCAACTTTGACTTTGTCGTTTTTGGCAGGTGAACACCCTGATACGGAACGTCTCATTTTCATCAAATAACCACCTGCCCGCTACATCCAACCCGCCTAGCAACACGTCTAAAACTCTTACTACCCACGGCCATATTTTCGCACAGCCTTGCGAAATGATACTAATTTACATTGAAGCAGATGTCCTACCTTCCGATGCGAAAACACCTGCGTCGTTGCCCCTGCGCTGCCTTGGCCACGGCAGCCACGGTGGCCGGTCAAATCGGGGCGGCCCCGACGGTCAAGACGCCGCGGATGATCGTCACGTCACGCACCGAGGCAAACCTGCCGGCGCGGCGATGAGTCTCCAAGCCCGCCGCGGGGCAGCGCTAGTGTCGGTATGACGTACCACAGCGCTAGTAGGTCATACATCACTCTTTTTCTCCCGTGAGTAGCTTGCGTGCGTAATTAAGATTAGTAATAGTGCTTCCGTTTATTTGATATTCTGGATTTGTTGGTTTGTGGACCTCGTATCTGACTGAAAACCACAGCATGATTCAAAATTTAATATTTTTTTTTTTTTACGTAACTGTAGAAATACCAGCTAAGAATTGAAACACGTTCGTGCCTCTACGCAGTGCATTTTTGTGGTTTCTTGTAGTTATTGCCGTCGCCGGAAGCGCCGCAGCGTGGGTGGCAACAATCACAACAAAAATAAACTATTTTCTTTTAATTCAGCCCTCTAGATTGGTGAAGTTAAAGTTTTAAAGTTTAAAGCCCCTAATTGTGGAAGGGAGCTATGAATTCGGTGCTATATAAGCCAGGGTAAGCTGCAGGCTCATTGAGAAGAAGCTCCTTGACTTCATGCTGAGATATGTAAAAGTTATTATCAGACCCTTCTGGCCGTGTTATTAAAAGGGAACATTTGGGAGTCCGTTAGGTTTAGACCAATGTGTGCAGAATTTTCCTCTGGACAGTTTGTTTTTATAATGGCATGTAAATGTCTGCACGCATGTTTAAATATTATTGGTACAAGCCAAAGCATAAAGTTTCTATAAAAAATATTGTAACCAGAAATCGTTCAGGGGTGACCTTTTGCTGTTTTTTATAAATATTATAATCATATATAATGGCACCCAATTGTGATTTACAGGTAAAATATATTTTCTTAACAAAACAACTCGTGTTAAATAGTTCATTCAACAAATACTTAAACTCTGCTGAAATGAAATTGCTGATATTAAAGAGATTTAATGTTGAACCTTTAGTTTTGCTCCTTTGTGTAGCCGTGGTCTGCGCTACAGGCCGTAGCAACCCTTAACTATGCTCAGAGCATCTCCGGCTAGGTTGAAGACTGTGGGGTGAGGGGCAGGGGAATATTCACGGTTCTGGCAGTAGATGCGTCTGTGCGTGTGTGTTCCGTGGTAATGGTGCCGGCAGTCCCTGCCAGCATCTAGATCCCCGGCCCTCCAAGGGGGTGGGGAGTATGGGGGAAATGTGAGTGGGAAGGAAGAGATGTTTAATTTGCGACTGTGTCTAACTCCGTCCTTCATTAAGACGACAAGGGGGGAGCCTTGTCCCGGACCAACTGCAGCCAGCCACATTTAAATGCTCATTTTCCAGCTAAATTGCCGTAAAGTGGCGATCGTTTAGCGCAGATAACCAGCTCTTCCCCTCCCCTGCTCTACACCGCAATCATGTTCTGGCTCGGTCCTGCCAACCCCGCCTCCCCGAAACTCCCCGCGCCACCGACATACGTCCTTTACGTGGTTACCAGTGACGTCACACATCATATCCCCCCCTCACCAAACCCCTTCGCAGAGGATGCTGCCATCAGGCAGCTTCTCAAGACAGTCTGGCTCAGCATACAATACCCCTAACATCCCTCCAGGCACCAGTAACTATCATTTTGGGAGATGCAAAGTCATATTTTTTCTTGGGATAATTATCGTATTATGAAACTATCTCAAATACAGGGATAAATCAATACAGTCCACATTGACTGTTACTTCCAACTCTTCTGATGCTATCACGATATTCCTCCGCCTCATACGAACAAAGCTTAACCAAGTCTAGGGAATTACACCAAAGGGACAACGCACCACATTCCTGCGCACTCAGTTTAATGATATTTTGCATAAGAACTATTTCTTACTAGGCATTACCAACACACCTATTTTCACACCGTTATATTCATATTAATTATAAATAAATTATTATTATTATTTATAGATAAAATATGAGTAAAAGTTCAATTTAATCTAAAATAAGATAATTTTGATACATGGCACTTACGGAAAACAACCAAACACGTCATACGCGGGGTGATTTTTAAAAGGTTTGATTCGAAAAGTGTGAAGAAACCGCGAATAGACTATGACATGTTTTCTGCTTTTGTACCATTGGCAGCCGTGCTTCACGAACGGGTAGGATAGTTTCCGCAAACAAATGGCAACTCGTGTACGTAAATGACTTCGCTTATCAGTCACCGTGTTCCGTGGGGTTGATACGAGAACCCCAGATTTGATTGAAACTTTCCGAGTTGGCATGGAACGAAATGAGATAAAACTGACTTCCATTGAGGAAGGATGAAGTTTTGAGTTAACAGAAACGGGATGGCTCAACTTTTGACAGTGTTTCCCATGGGAAGCGGATTCACCTTACAAAATCTACAGGATCCATAGACGAATGGTCTAATAAGTAGGGCTAGTGATATTTTGCCAAAAAATTTCGAGACAAGATAGAGTCCAAAGCACTGTAGGGTCGTCCAGCTTCTTTGATTGGCTAAAAAATGTTCTGGCCCGTGTTAACCGTTTGCGCACGAATCACGAAAGTTCAGTGTCGGAGTTACTTAGTCCTGAGTGGCTTGGTCAAAGACTGACACGGCACCAGCAGCCAATGGAGGTATAACAACAGTTGAGGTGTGTATATAGTATTTAAGACTACTGTGTGCTGATATTTTTACGCGAAAAGTCACTGGCCCTACTAATAAGTAATACCAGCTTCTGTAAGCAAACATCGTATATCTAAGATCAAGAAATATCGTGCGTAACGTCCTCCACTTATAACTCTGCTACTGAAAAGGTTTAAAATGGCTCTTATTACAAGTTAATATGTCAAATTTTAACACAAGGGTGCGTAGGCTTATTTGTACGCATATACACTCTAAATTCGAGTCAGTGGAAAACCGCTGGATTCGCAGTGAAATTCGACTACTCGAATCAGTGACAATGGCTCCACTCTTAGAATCAGTGGAAAATCACTTATTGTTTCAGTGAAAAAATTTTACTGATTGAAGTAGTGACGTAAAACCATTTCACTGATTGAATAAGTGACTACCAACTACAGTGGAGAATTAAATATTGTTTTTATTGAATTTAACCAAATAATTACCAGAAATAAACATATTTACGATATTTTGCTATTTATATTGCGCAATTTACCGTAATTTGAAAAAAGTAAAATAATATTCGGAGGTGGCCAGGATTGAACTCACACACCCTTACCATCTGCACTACCAACTCTAGTTGATAAATCGGTGGAAAATATATATCTTATAGTTTTTTTATTTAAAGCATGTAGTATTAAATTGTGTGCTCTTACTTTTCGTTTTTGGTTTAATTGGTACCGTGAGGATTGTTAAAACGAATAGTACACTACATATGAGTGGACTTTCTTCATCGCATTATATGCAGTTTAAAAATTCAAAAAGAGCGCTGTGATAATTATATGAAAACGAATTGAAAGAAGTAAAAAACGGAATGAAATGCTGAATCTTCATATTACCTCTTAAAATGGTGTTTTGCAAGACGAAACACATATTAGAATGCATTTTGTATTGGTTTTATTAGTTTATTCGTAGTTATTTCATTTGATACACGCTGTTTAACTGATCCATAAGTAAAAAACAAACCATTGAAAAACAGTGAAAATATGACTGATGAATCAGTAGAAAATATCATTGAATCAACAAATGAAGGAAAGTTGGCATTTTTCACTGATTCATAAGTTCAATTCACTGAAGTAACTGTTGAATCAGTCAGGTACTGTTAGCAGATTGAAACAGTGAAATTCTCACTGATTCAGATTTAGAGTGTACACGTGTATATATTATATATTTTACACCAAGCCATATAAGCACGGCATTCCATCCTGGTTTGTAGGCAAACTTGATACAAATTCTGGGTGGTCTAGGACGTATCTAAAAATGATGATCCTGCTCCTTATTGTAATAAAATAGTAACCGATATTTATAAGTGTTGAAGGTTTAATGTTTCCTTAAATGAATACATGCCATTTTACCATCGGTAATTTACTCATGTGCATATAAATATGATGTACACATATGCATACGTACACAGTGTTTTAAGCATGCAATCAGGCGATCACATTCTCACAAACATAACACTGGTAATTGGGTCACGAGCCGAGCGCCCGAACCACAACACAAGGAACCCCCTCCAACGGGGCGGAAGGCCTTGGAGTTTGTTAGTCAACACGCGTCCAGTATTAAGGCTGGAAGCGCGGTGGGCAAGGTCTTTTGCCCTCAGTCGCCGAGATGAAGACGCCGGGAGATGGAGCGTGCGCCGTAATACGTCTACAGACATCAGTCTTCGGAGTCATGAGTCAGGTGAAGACGTTCTGTTTAAATATCATCCAAACTAAATAATGTCCCGTGACTTAGTTAAATTACATTTTACTTTTTCTGTTTCTCTGAGCTCATCCGATTTAACTTACACAGAGTGATTCTAAAATCATGGGACAAACATTGAGGGGTGGTAGAGCTCACTAAAACAAACAATTATTGTATATGAATATACGGGCGGAAGTGACGCGTCGAGGCACAAACACAAAAACTTAACACATTAACGGAAACATAAAATGTTCATTAGCAGCATACTTAACGAGTGATTCCGTACAGAAAATGTTAAAACAGTTGCTGGAAATGCATCCACCAACAGTCACGCATGCTTGGCGACCTCTACATATGGCGTGATTGGCTGACAATGATGGCGTGCGTGAAATACCCGGAGTATTTGAATCTGTTCGCCAATCACTCCACCGACGCTACCAAGCTTGCATTGCTGTCGGCGGTAGCAATTTTGAGCAATTATTATAAACATTGCTGTAAAAAGGCATTTAGCGGCGACGTTGTAAATAAACAATGTGTTGCGTTTCATGCGTTATTTTTGTGTTTGTGCCTCAACTNGGTAGCAATTTTGAGCAATTATTATAAACATTGCTGTAAAAAGGCATTTAACGGCGACGTTGTAAATAAACAATGTGTTGCGTTTCATGCGTTATTTTTGTGTTTGTGCCTCAACGCGTTACTTCCGCCCATATATTCCTATACAATAATTGTTTGTTTTAGTGAGCTCTACCACCCCTCAATGTTTGTCCCATGATTTTAGAATCACCCTGTATTTCATGTAACGAGTTGTAACTTATATTTAAACAATAAAATGCTAATCTAAATGGCCTATTTCGTTCTATCTCTGAGTACTATGCATCCCCTAAATAATTAAATGTAAAATTTTAACTGAAAATAAAATTGTAACAATAGGCTGTGTTGCAGGCCACCAATTCATGCGCGAAAAACAGCCTGTTGCATAACCACGTCGCAATACTATTTTATTTAGGCTACGTGTTTATTAATGTTGGCGATTCCTACAGTCAGCATTGAATAAAGTAATCGTCACTATTTCCTGACTGCTCTGTAAAGGCTATTGGTAAACTGAGCACTTTTGAAAGCTTTGTTTAAAATCTACGTGTATGCACGTTGTGTATCATTCCGCCATATGTAAAATTAACATTGCCATGGGCCTCATCACTTTATTCATGCGTGGGTCAAGTGAAACTGTAAAATTATCAGAAAAGTAAATACTTTAAAAATTTGCTCATTCTTGCACATACATGTATACATTAAAAGAAACAGTAACAAAATAAATAATTTAAGTACCCATAAATGTTTAGCTAATACTTTTAATTCGACTTTAAGAGATGGAACTACTTTCCCTCCGTCGTTACCAACTTTATTGGGTGCATGCCATTCGGTGGGCCTGTTATTATGCAGGCAGAGACAGTGACATTTTTCAGAGGTTTGTTTTAAAAGTGCTTAATTAACCATGAACATTCTATAAAGGTATTGTTCTTACGTGTTTTTTACGACATGTGGTGACAGTTTAACGCGAGCCACCGCGACCGCCATCTTGCCCAGCACTGATTACATACAATATTTTTATCCCGGAACAAAACAAGAAAGGAAAATATTTCCCCACTNGCCATCTTGCCCAGCACTGATTACATACAATATTTTTATCCCGGAACAAAACAAGAAAGGAAAATATTTCCCCACTACAATTACATACACTCTTGTATGCACCAGGATTGTGCGCATTCATGCTGTGAACGCACTAGCCAACCAATGGCTCCCTTCTTCATTTTCTAATAAGTATTATACTTAGGCAAATTGTCTGTCTCATTCCTTTCAAAATATATTTTAATTTGNCCTTCTTCATTTTCTAATAAGTATTATACTTAGGCAAATTGTCTGTCTCATTCCTTTCAAAATATATTTTAATTTGCAGATATTTATCCAACCAATAAACTGTAACATTTCAGTAGAAATTGGTATTTTATTTTAATTCAATCATAAAANTTGCAGATATTTATCCAACCAATAAACTGTAACATTTCAGTAGAAATTGGTATTTTATTTTAATTCAATCATAAAACATATTTACAATAAGTAGGGGCAGTGGTATTTCGCGAAAATATTTCGAGACAAGATACAGTCCAAAACATTGTAGGGTCTTTCAGCTCCTTTGATTGGCTAAAAAATATTCTAGCCCGTGTTAACCGTTTGCGCACGAATCACGAAGATTCAGTGTCGGAGTTACTTAGTCCTGAGTGCCTTGGTCAAAGGNTGTCGGAGTTACTTAGTCCTGAGTGCCTTGGTCAAAGACGGACACCCCCACCGTCAGTCAATGGATGTATAACAACAGCTGAGGTGTGTATATAGTATCGAAGTCTACTGTGTGCTCCGATTTTTACGCGAAAAGTCACTGGCCCTAACTATAAGAGATGAGAGACAGTGACAAGAGTAGAATTTACATGGGTATGGTCACAAAAAATTTGAGACTTGCCCACAAATGGACTCTCAACTACATTGTCATTGAATATGTAGTAAGAGAATTTTTAATTATGTAGTTGTTGGGCTCGCATCTTTCATCTATCAAGGCTCATCGCTAGACACCTGAAAAATTCGCGGGTTCAATTACCTGTAGGCTATACTCTACAGTCTTACGTACAAATATGCCAATATCAGCTGCGCGCATTGGTTGTCTGCCGTCACGATGGAAGGCAACCATTGGGCCAGCCTTCTCCAGGGGGTGTCAAATACCGTGTGTACCAATGGCTAAAGTTATATAAACGCATGTGTTTTGAATTCTAGCTTGTCCCAAAATGAATCTACGAATTCTTTATATCTCTACTCATCGCTCATAGGTAGGTAGGGAGGTAGATAGGTTGGTAGGGAGTTAGGTAGGTAGGGAGGTACGTAGGTTGTTGGGTAGGAAGATAGGTAGGTGGGTAGGGAGATAGGTAGGTGGGTACGGAGATATGTAGGTGGGTAGGGAGATAGGTAGGTGGGCAGGGAGATAGGTAGGTGGGTAGGGAGATAGGTGGGTAGGGAGATAGGTGGGTAGGGAGATAGGTGGGTAGGGAGATAGGTAGGTGGGTATGGAGTTAGATAGGTAGGGAGGTACGTAGGTAGGTGGGTAGGAAGATAGGTAGGTGGGTAGGGAGATAGGTAGGTGGGTATGGAGTTAGGTAGGTAGTGAGGTACGTAGGTAGGTGTGTAGGGAGATAGGTAGGTGGGTAGGGAGATAGGTAGGTGGGTAGGGAGATATGTAGGTGGGTATGGAGATAGGTATTTGATATTAACATCTCGTCGACAGCGATGTCATTACAGACGGAGCAAGTTGCTCAGCGAAGAGGGACTGGGGAAGGAATGGGAAGGAATTGGCCACGGCTTTTGTTAGTGAGTGTTTACGAGAAACCAAAGAAAAACCTAACCCGGGACCTCTCGAATGCGAGTCCAGTGAATTACCACGGCACCACCCCGTTCGGTAATGATCTAGAATAAAAAGTAGATATCTGATGAAATATAAAAGAAAAATGGGTGTGCGGGTACCTATGTACGCGAGTTAGAAGTTATACTTCTTTGGCGTGACTAAAATAAAATTTGATACCCGCATAACCTCAAATGCAGGTTGCTAAGTTACAGCATGTATTATCTGCTTGATTGCAATGTTCACTGTCGAATTTCGTTACACTGTGCCCGCGCAACTTCCGTTGCACACTAAACTTTTACCCTCAACGCGCCAAAAGAAGTATAACTTCAAAAAAATTAAAACAAATAATTCATAGCTTGTTAGTGTATCTCAATGAATAAACTGACTGGTAATAGGCCACAAATACTTGTGTGAAAAGTGCCTTTCCGTCTCCCTTTACCGAGTTTCTTATATTTAAAAACACCTCATCTTCGTTTTGCGGTGTGGCCGTACGCTTTTTTTTATATTATTTTTTCAAAAAACAAGTTACTCTGTATATGAACAGGTATTCAGGTCAACTGATCAAGTTTTAATGCGCGCCCTCTCTTCTGCCCTCCCTCTTCTTCTCTCTCTCTCTCTCTCTCTCTCTCTCTCTCTCTTTCGTATGTGGGAATCGTGTCGGACGATGCCGCTGGTCAGCGGGTTTTCTCGGGGATCTCCCATTTCACTGGCTCTTGCATTCCGGCGCTGCTCCATACTTCTCTCGCTTTACCGTCGTCGGCTTTCAAGACCTCGATGTTAAGGTGGCCGCCTGGGTAGGCCGCCAATTGGTGTGCAGAGCTCCAGCACAAAAAATCTTATTAAAAACAGACCATCGTGTCTCAGTGAGGTCTGCCTTTTAAGAAACGTTAAGCACGCGTCTGTATACGTTTTTCAGTTCCTCTGTTTCTCTCTAAAGCGTGTTTTAGTGATAGTGAAAATGACTCAAACGGGTGTTTTCACGGTCATTTTTAGGTATGAACATTCCGGTATAAACATTTAGAAAAGGAATAGGGTCGTGCATTAAACGTTTATTTTTATTATTAAGTCGTAAAATGCTAAGGTCCCCGCTGAAAGTCGCATAGAGGCGCGTTATCGACAGCAAGACTGCACGCCAGTTCAGTGCTTCGCGCGAAGAGGCGACGAGAGAGTCGATGCGCACGTCTCGGTCGTCCCTAGAGCCCCCGCTCTGCAACCAGGCGGCCACCTTAAAGAGCCTTCGAAACCCGTCCACGGCACTCACTTCTGGCCCGGGGTGTACCTGCTGAAGACGTGCGGAGTGACGAGTGGGGCACGCTTGGCCGGCCGGCGCCGTGTCCCCGGGTGTACGCGCCAAGGCCGGCCTCAAAGGTAGGGACAGGAGCCCCGGGGCTGCAATTAGCTCGCCTCATGAGCTTCAATCAGCATGGAAATGAAGGCAGGCAGGCCTCTCATTGGCGTGGCCGGGCCCGCCTTGGACCCACGCCCAGACCTCACACGTCGATAATACAGAGCGCGCGCGAGCACTGCGTCGCCCGCTGGCGTGCCGCGATGTACAGCCGCGCTCGCCAGCAAAATGGCCTCCACCTGCCTACGTGATTAAACCCTTAACCCTTTCATTCCTAAATGAATTTAATGTTTCAGGCGGTTGAGTTTGAGGTAAAGTCTAGAGAAAAGACTTCAGGTTTTGGAATAATGGCTGCAATTAGTTTGTTAAATCCGAAAGCGGAATTTGCTCGAGCCGCACAAGCTCTTGCTACTAATATTTCTGCTGCTAAGGGCATACAGGACGTTATGAAGACGAACTTAGGCCCGAAAGGAACGATGAAAATGCTCGTGTCCGGCGCAGGTGACATCAAGATAACCAAAGATGGTAATGTGCTTCTTCGCGAAATGCAAATACAGCACCCAACAGCTTCGCTTATTGCTCGAGCTTCGACAGCACAGGATGATATGACAGGAGATGGAACTACTTCCATTGTTTTGATAATTGGAGAGCTGCTGAAACAAGCTGATATGTAGATCGCCGAGGGGCTACACCCACGTGTTATCACGGATGGGTTTGACCTGGCGCGCCGCAAAGCTTTGGAAGTGTTGGATAAAATTAAAATCTCTGTTGAACTAGAACGCGAAGTTCTGCTTAACGTTGCTCGCACGTCACTTCAAACGAAATTGCACCGTCAATTGATGCGCACTGTACTTAAGCCGCCAAAAAACGCGTTTCTTTGTCACAACCAATAAGTTATAGGCTTTGTATTCGGTGAAATTAATTAGTCGCAACGTAGAGCAGTAGCATGATTTGCGAACCAGTTGCTCACAGAATACATCGTCGTAGGGACACTCGAATTTCGCGAAAATATTTCCGCACATGCTATATTTCAATACCCTACAGACGCACCAGCAGTTTTATTCTGCTTATTGGCGGCGCATCTTTGTGAGAAAACATTTTCTTACTCGACTAACCAATCAGAATTACTTTACTTCGATAATGTAAGTCTGTGATTCGCGGGCAAACATCTAAGACGCGAAACCCCTAGATAATCCAATCACGAAAGTGGATCCGGACTAAACTGTTGTGGATTACAACTGGTGGTCAAATATTTTCGCGAAAATCAGGGCACTAAGCTTCGCAGAGTACAGCATCGCTCAAATATAACTTTCCTGTGCAACACGTTGACGATTGTCTACAATGGGCCTGAAAGGGTCAACATACTAGTTAATTTCTCGTTTCAGGTGTTGCAAAATAGGAAATTTCAGTTGTGAATAGTACTTGTGAATATCTTACAATAACTGACACTTGTAAACCTATGGTAAGGGTTTCTGGAGATCCATGGCACAAGAAGCAACCAATTATAAAATCCCAAGGAAAGGCAATGCTCGCATTGGTGATAGCTTCTGACACTGTACAGCACCGACAATGATTTAACCAGTCTGCAACGAGCTAGTCGTGAACGAGTATACTCTGGATAATGTGTTAAGGGGTTAAGGTTTCTTCTAACTCAGGTTAGGAACAAAACGATATTTCCCATGGAAGAGCGAGGGAATGAAGAGTTTTCCGATCTTATGGGAGAGTTCGGCATAGGGAAAATTTCCGCCGCTAGGTGCGCAGTGTTCCAAAAGATAACAATTAATTAAAAATTTTAAGTTACATGAATAATAAAAGAGAAGGATTGTACTTAGTTACAAAGTTATTTTTTTATTTGTGATTATTACAACTGTCCTGTTTCATGACGTATATGATAGAAGAAAACTGGTAACATGCGACACTAGCGCTTACCTAGTGGCGAAAATGTTTGGTTGCCAAACTTTTAACATTAATCTTCCCAGCCTGATTAGAAGTAACTTTGAACATGACTTAGGTTTATACTACTCAAGTTGGGAAAGCTCAATGCTTTTAGTCTAGCAATCAAAACTTTTCTCCTCGAGGGTACGCTGGTGTAGTTTTGTACAGGTACAGGATGTTTTCGTTTAGTATTATTGCAATTTTCATAAAATAAATGTAGTGCAAAATTTTCCTAGTTGCATTGTGTTAGACCCTACGTATAGAATAAACAATTTTCTTCGCACTTGAGTGGCGATATAACGAAATATATTTACTAACATTTTAATATCTAATATATAAAATTCTCCCGTCACAGTGTTAGTCACTGAACTCCTCCGAAACGGCTGGAGCGATTTTTATGAAATTTTTTATGTATACTCGGTAGGTCTGAGAATCGATTTATATTTATTTTTTACACCCCTAAGTAATAAGGGTGGCCACCCCCAAACAATTTTATTTTATTTTTTGAACAAAATTTTTATTTTTTATTTTTTTATGATGTGGCATCAAAAAATACATACCCTCCTAAATTTTCACCCTTCTACCACCAACCCTTATTTTTTATAGCGATATAGAAATACTTTTTATGGCAAAACAACGTTTGCCGGGTCAGCTAGTTCTATCATAAATTTGATTGCGCAAAACGTAGGCCTNTTTTTTTTGTTTTTTTTTTTTTTTTTTTTTTTTTTTGTGCTGCGAAAAGAGAAAAGTACAATGTTCCTTTTGATGGAGAGCTATATTTTTTTCGCACTTAAATTCGTAAATTTTACCATTTTTATTAAGCTTGCTTATGAACGCCCAGTGGTAAACGCAGTTGTATATTTACTGTTTGCTCTTGTAAACACCATTGAAGGGCGTGAATATAATTAGTACATAAAGTTAATACTTTAAATTTTGGCTGGGGCAAATAGATATCACAATTCTTTTCAAACCCGAACTTCTACGCACAAATTAATATAATATTTCAATTTAACGATAGCTTAAAAGTGACCTCTTTGGAATACCAACGCACCTTTCATCTGGAATTTTCCCTATGCCAAACTCTCCCATAAGTAGGACCAGTGATTTTTCACGAAAAAATTCTGAGCACATAAAATATATCAATGGTCTAACCAAAAACATTCATTTTTATGCTACCGTTGGTCGCCCTCTGTATGAAAATACGTTTCTGTTTTTAACCGGGCCAATTAGAATTCAACAACTTTGGCAGTGAATAACTTTAATTTGCGCGTTAAGAGTAAGACGTTAATGAAGCCAATCGAGAAAGGTAAACAACCATACAGTATATTGCAATATAATATGTCTCGAAATATTTTCTCGAAATATCACTGCCCCCACCTATAAGTAAAGTCACGTGTCTTTCGCAAAAAAAATATTTCAGAACTACTTGTACTCCAAAATACTAGAGATCAGATCCACTTTTGTGATTGGATGATTTTAACTGTCACACATCGCAGGTGTCTGCCCGCGATCACGGACACTCAGTGCTGGAGTTACTTAATTCTGATTGGGCCAAGCAGGTAAGGAACTGTCTCCCTACAAAGACACGTGGCCAATAACCAAAGGAAAACTGCGCGTATGCCTTAGGACATCGGAGTCTAGACTTCAAGTTAATATTTTCGCAAAAAAAAACAGGTGACGTCATGCAGTAAGTAGAGACCTGCCAAATTCGCGTTATTATTTGGGGAAACGTTCAACTTCGAACTAAAGTACCTTTGCAACATGTCTGTCATTGAACCATACTTTATCTTACACGCCCTGGGTCACTCTGCAACAGTAAATGAACATCTCACAATTTTACTTTTCACTGCCAAGGAGTTTTATCCGCCACAAACATATTTGAGTGCGATGACATCACTTTTGCTTAAAAAAAAGAGTTGGCTACTGCAGAAAGTCATTTTGCTATACCACCCTTGCCCTTTATTTGATAATAATTCTCCAGCTCGTAACCCGATGGCAAGAGCTTCTTCCCTCTTCTCTCTCCAGTCCTTTCCTCAATCGCCCAACCCCTATCACCATGGCCAATAAGTAGGGGCAGTGATATTTCGGGAAAATATTTCGAGACAAGATACAGTCCAAAGCACTGTAGGGTCGTCCAGCTTCTTTGATTCGCTAAAAATTGTTCTGGCCCGTGTTAACCGTTTGCGCACGAATCACGAAGGTTCACTGTCGGAGTTACTTAGTCCTGAGTGGCTTGGTCAAAGACGGACACGGCACCAGCAGCCAATGGAGGTATAACAACAGCTGAGGTGTGTATATAGTATTGAAGTCTACTGTGTGCTCCGATTTTTACGCGAAAAGTCACTGGCCCTAGCTATAAAGGAGTGACTTCGCATCTATGCAGCAGCCAATGTAGAACCAACGCAAGCTCAAGTATATGGAGCACAGTGAAGTTAAGCCTGATGCCAAATTATAACACGAATTTGCAGGTCTCTGCCAATAAAGAATCTCGTTTTGTTTTATAACCTTAGACATTCCGCAAATCCGTTCGCCAATAACCGCATGGTGAATTATGCCTCTCGTAGTCAGAATTTTAAACTCTTGAATATTGTCTTTTCTCAAGTACCGTGCCCTTTACCATGGTCTTCACCATTTTCTGGTTCATTTCTTTTTATTCTTCGCCTTGACCGAAGACCATATTTTCACCTATTCTTCATCATATCAGAAGTGAACGAGTATACTCGTAGTATATCAAGGGGTTAAAAACGACGTCTTGAGAGCCGATAAGGGTGAAATGAAGCGAGAATGTAACAGCACCGGAATTCAAGGGTGGGGGCAACGGGATATCCCCGAGAAAACCCCCCGACCAGCGGCATTGTCCGGCACGATTCCCACTAACGAAAATACGTGAATTACGTGGCCGGGGATTGAACCCGGCCTACCAAGGCGAACCGGGTTCTATCCCCCGACCTGGTCACTCCCGGATTTTTTGCATGTGTGAATCGTACCAGACGATGCCACTGGTTGTCGGTGAGTTTTCTCGGGGTTCTACCGTTTTTCCCGCCCTTACATTCCGGCGCTCCTGCATGCCCACCTCGCTTCTTCTTCATCGGCTCTCAAAAACCTCGATGTTAAGAGCAGCCCAAACTTCTCCACTGAACTCCATTCCACTCACAGTAATTACTTCCTTTGCAGCACAGAACACTTTATATAGTCCATTCCGGTTTCTTCCCACTTTTTTAATGAAATCTTTGAATAATCACCGCATATTTGGGGTTTTTGGTTGTTTCCTATATATGTCGTGTATCACAAGAGTTTTATACTTCTGAGTACATAAATGTACCTTTTTTTTTTGGCTGAAAAGAACATTGAGTTATATCTTATCTATAGATTAAAATATTTAATTTATAATTAAAATTAACTAAAATAGAGATAAATTAGGTGCGTTGGTAATGCCTAAAATAGTTATTTCGCAGAACTGTATTACATGGAGTGCGCACGAATTCGGTGCGCTATCCTTTTGGTGTGATTTTCTGGACTTTATGAGGCTCTGTTGGCATGATGCGGAGGAATATCCTTGAAGTAGAACTTAAGCAGGGCTTCAGATAAATATGAAGTAACCATCAATGGCCTATAAGTAGGGACTCCCGAATTTAGAGAAAAGAATTCCACGCATGCTATAGTTCAATACCCTACGGTCATACAAGTAGTTTTCTTTAGCTTATTGGTGCGTGTGTTTGTTAGAAGACAATTTCTTACTTGATTGACCAATCAGAATTAGGGGTTACTCCGAAACAGTATGTGTGTGATTCATGGACAGACACCTAACGATACGTAGCACGGAAATCATCCAATCTCGAAAATGGACCTGAGATAAAGTGTCATGAAATACAACTAGCCATGAGAACACGAAACTCGGGTGTCCCTCTATATAAGTATTATTTGTGTGTGTGTGTGTGCGCGCGCCAGCGAGTGTGTTGGAGGGGTGTGGGGGGTTGTGTTGTGGGCGGACACTAGTTTTGCTGCCGACAGAGTGGTCAACTGAGGTAGTCCCGGCGAAGGCGTCTCAAGGCTCCACTAATGGGCTAACGACTCGGGCAGCCGTTTGAGGTGCGCGGAAGGAGAAAGGGAAAGGAGGTAATTAGTTGCCTCTGCCAGTCCTCTTGTCTTGGCGGTGACGCCTTGAGGGGGGTGTAGGGGGGGGGTGGTGGAAGATGCCCGCGGCAGTCCAAATTACCACCAAAGACAAATGAGATAACGACGCAGTTCGGCACGGAGCCGAATGGGACAACCTAGTCGGAAATACCCCACCGACGACCTACAAAGCAGGCTTGGGAAACGTCCGGCAACTTCGAAACACGTCATTGGTTGTGTCAGTTATCCGTTGCACTACACACACACGACTTTCGTTGTTTACAACCAGAGATAGGCAACGTTTCGCGAAGTCGTTTTGCGTTCACGTCGAGTTATATTTCAAAGCTCTTTAAAGCACATCGACTTTCACGATTTGGCGGTACTAACTGATAGGTAGGAGTGGAGAGATTTGGGCTGCTCTTTAACATCGAGGTCTTGAGAGTCGACGAGGGTGAAGTGAGGTGAGTATGGAGCAGCGCCGGAATTCAAGCACGGGGAAACGAGAAAACCCGCCGACCAGCGGCATCGTCCGGCACGATTACCACATGCGAAATTCCGGGAGCGACCCCTTTGGGAATCGAACCCTGTTCGCCTAAATATGAGGCGAGTGGTCTGACCATTACACCACCGCGGCCCCACTGATACGTAGGGACCCCCAATAATTTCGTGAGGAAAAATTGCCGCACATGCTAGGCACGGGAGTGCCAGCAGTTTCATTTTGCTTATCGTCCGCGTGCGTTTGTGAGAAGACATTTTCTTACTTGACTGGCCAGTCTGAAATATCTTACACCGATACTGCAAGTCTGTGATTCGCGAGCAGACACCTTAAACGCGTAACACCTAGATCATCCAACGAAGAAAGCTTGACTTATGAAATAAAACTGGACGGGAAATCTTTTCGCGAATTTCGGGTGTCCCTACGAGCCGTTACATGATGCCCACCTCGAGCCGGGAAATTTTTTTTTGCGCAGAGTGTTACACGTGACGCGCTGGCAGCATGGTTTATATAGGGCATTTACGCATGCCCACTGTTAGCAGTAGTGTCCGCGGTGCCAGAATGGGAGAAGCAGCAGATCTATTCGGGTTTGACAGCGGTCAGATTGTGACGGCAGGACGCTGTTGTTAGCACGTATCAAAAGCGGTGCAACGGTGGTGAAACAACGGCATATCGTCCATCCTTGCGTCGACCACGGTTCATTGATGCCAGAGGACAACGGAGGCTGCCGCACATTGTTGGGGAGCGACCGCAGGGCCACAGTTCGAGAAATCGCACAGGGGTACAACAGTGGTGACCAGGACAATGATCGCAGCACGCGGTTCTTCGAGAACACTGCTGCAGATGGGACAGCGGAGTCAAAGACCCGCTCCTACCCTCATGCTGACTACACGTCATCGACAGCAGCGCATGAGGTGGGCACAAAATCATCGACGACGGACTGTGGTTGGCTGGGAAACAGTCGCCTGTTCCAATGAATCCCGATTCCTGGTCCATCTCATCGACTGCCGAGCGCCTTGGGAGGTATCCATCCTGTTGAGAGCCCGGGTCCCACCTGATGACTGTGGTCCAGAATTCTACTGATTGAGATGTCACTTTTTCTAGCAGCATACTACAAAAAGGCTTTTCTAATCCTACCTCGTGACTAACCTCCTCGTGGGAGGCCTTCTTCCACCCAGCTTGACATCGAGGCATAAGGGCGAGACAGTCAGAGAATAGAGACAGTGGATATCCTGCGAGGAAAGGCACACGTACAACTTTTCAACACTTGGGGGATGATGCATGATCCAATTACCATCGGAGGGTATGGCACCTGGGTGCACTGTTGAGTGGAGATAACATTTTTCTGGTAATGTATAGTTTTTTCTTCTAAAAAAGGCTTCGTGCTAATTATTAACATGCATATAAATACTTTATTCTGTATTTTACATGCAAAAAAAAATATTTAATCGTACTGTACAGTAATTCTCTTGCGGTGCATACAAAATTACTGCAACTAAACTAACAAAAACGTTTGCCATGTTATAAATAACACGAATGTAGACTTACAGAACGACACCCATCCCCATGAATTGGTCATGAATCGATCCCATGACCTTTAGCGCTTTAAGTAGACGAATGACAAACTACGTAGCTGAGGTAGGCGTAGATGAATTTCTCTTGATGTTCAAAGGACGAATTAAAGCTCTCGTGTAATGAAAGAATGTAGGAATGCCTTTTTTTTTTTTTTTTCTTCTCATTGCTGCTAAAGTAAACCGTTTCGTTTATATCTGTCGTTGCTCGCGGCTCCACTCCCCCTCCGTCGCATTGTTCCTTCATCGTCTCACTTGCCAGTTCCCCTTTTTCCTTCTCTAAATACCTCCCACTCCTGCTTCTCTCCCCCTCGCCCGCGCCGCAGCAGGCAACTTAACAAAGTGCACAAAATGAGTCCGACCACATGACAAACTGTTTGGAGGCAAACAAAATGCCACAAGAGCTAAATAGACAGACAAGAACATGCACTAACGCGCCTTGCGGCTGGTGAGTGAAGCTTTGAAATGGAGGAAGGCGCGCGGCCGTGGGTAAAAGGGGCGCATGTGCCAAATTCTTGGTTGGGAAATGTTTAAGGTATAGTCTATTCGCGGTTTCTTCACACTTTTTTTAATCAAATATTTAAAAAAACACCCCATGTAAGACGTGGTTGGTTGCTTCCTAAACATGTCACGTGTGACAAGCTTTATATACTTGTGTTAACATAAAAGTGCGTTATTTTTGGTTAAACTAAATTTTTACTTATATTCTAGCTACAGCTTTAAATTTCATTTATAACTAATACAAATAAAGACATGGGCCACGGTGGCTGAGCGGTTAGCCTGCTCGCCTACCACCAAGGCGAACCAGGTTCCATCCCCGGCCGGGCCACTCCCGGATTTTCACATGTGGGAATCGTGCCGGACGATGCCAATGGTCGGCGGGTTTTCTCGGGAATCTTCCGTTTCCCACGCCCTTTCATTCCGGCGCTACTCCGCACCTCAATCACCCTCATTGGCTCTCAAAACCTCGCTACTAAAAGCCACCGAAATCTCTTCACTCACTCAGGAATAAAGACAGAGAGAAAATGCAGGTGCTGGCAAAGCCTAGTGAGAAATAGTTCTTATGCAAAATTGTATTAAACTGAGTGCGTACGAATGCTGCGCGTTGGCCCTCTGGTGTAATTTTCTAAGCTTTATTTGCATGAGGCGGAGGAATATCATGGAAGTAGAACTTCAGCGGGGCTTCAGAAAAGTTGGAAGTAACCGTGAATGGGCTATATAGAGGGGCTGTGATATTTCGCGAAAAGATTTCGAGACAAGATACAGTCCAAAGCACTGTAGGGTCGTCCAGATTCTTTGATTAGCTAAAAAATGTTCTGGCCCGTGTTAACCGTTACTTAGTCCCGAGTGGCTTGGTCAAAGACGGACACGGCACAAGCAGCCAATGGAGGTATAACAACAGCTGAGGTGTGTATATAGTATTGAAGTCTACTGTGTGCTCCGATTTTTACGCGAAAAGTCACCGGCCTTAGCTATATAAGAGGAGTGGTTTCCAATACATAATTTCACCCGACTGTGGGCCTATAAACGCAGAACTCATTACAAAATAGCATTACACACAACCAACAAGGTCAAAAATGCACGAATCATGTCGCAAATGAAAGAAGAATGCACTAATTTTGTAACACTGTTAAATACTTTGTTAAAATTTAATCAACCCCTGAACTTACTTTCACGAGTTTACTTATTCGTTCACGTCTGACACGTTGCAGAATAGACGAAATCACGGTCTTGCCGTAGGTAGAAGAACAGAAGCTATAGGCTGGTCACAGTAAAGTGAGCACTTTTGAGGCCCTAGTTACTTTTTACTATCAACCATTTTTACTGTCACGTTAGTAATGAACTTACTGTATATATTTCACCTGACTCGATACTTAACGTGTAACTCCAATAAAATATAATTATTGACTGTTATTCCAAATTAGAGGACTTCAGAAAGTGCTCATTTTACCGTGGACAGCCTATATGTAGGACCAATACGGGCATCATCTTTCCCTGGGCAATGCTATTGGTTACTGCTGACACACCAACTATTTTACAAGTGGTTGCTTCTTCTACCATTTCGCTACTGAACTTTTCCCATGGATTCCAATACTTCACTTGTTATAAGAAAATCGTAAGCACTTTTCTCACCAGAATTTTGCTCTATTGCAACACTGGAAACAAAAAATTAATGTTTACGTTAAACCGGTTAGTGAAATTGATTTTTAAAAAAATCAGCAAATAAGAGTATTTTGTAAACGAAATTTAAGCGGATTTGCACTCTGAACGGTTTATAATACACATTTAGCAAAATAAACCTTAATCAAGAAAGGCTGTTACTTTTAGCAAAAACTTAGTAATAGTGTTCACAAATATTTTCAATAATTGATTTCATGCACACCTATTTCAGCCACGAAAGTTATGATTTTATCGCTGAAATGAATGTATACAAAATTAACCATTGAAAACGGTTTTTTTTTTTTTAACTTTATCGCAAACCTTTTTTATATACTGCCATGGCATTTATTATGATTGTTGTACTTGAGGAAGACTGTCTTAAAAATATGCTTTTTGAAGAATCCGAAATTGAAATATGCTTAAATTCCTTTTAAAATTTGGCTTTCACTAAAAGATTTTCAAACATTAAAAGAATTAGATTTTAGCAAAATACATGCATTATTCTTTCAGATGCAACACAAATCGTACTTTCCCGACAATTACTCAACTTGAACCTTAAACGACCTGCAGTCGAGAATAATTTTTTTGCTACTTCCAAATACCACCAGTTTCTGAAGATAGCTGCTTTAAGTCGTTTCTAAGCAGTTTCAAAGTTGTTACTCAAAACGCCTTTCTTTAAAATCAGGAAACTCGACATTTCGAAATATTTACAGACATTTTAAGCCGTTGTCGAATTTGTCGAATTTCCCCAAGGAACGTATGTCAGATGTAATGTGACAGTATTAGAGAAGAAATTGTAAAAGCCACTTCATTTTGGGTGATGGTAGAGATCAAAGAGTCATACATAAGTGTTACTTCTACGACTAGAACACAATTATTTAATCACTACGTAATTCTCCCGCCCGGGTAATAAACACGGAGCAGTATTGCGACAGAGTGTGTCCAATCAGTAGTATACGCGAATTCAATTGTCACAATCTACGTTGAATCGTGTACATTTAAGCTGTTTTTGCATGTGGATCGCAGTTTTTTTATACGTACTCTATGCTGTAATTTTTTTTCACCTTTAAAAGAAAATGTTTCTGGAAGCCCCTTTATTGTCAAAAAATGTATTTTTTACTGTCGACAGTTTCCTTGTAAAAATGCAATGCTTAGGCCATACATTTGAAGTATTACAAATTATAGAATTGTATTTCAAAAGCGAAAATTAAAAAAAATTGCTTTTATTTTGCTTTTGAACACAATTGTGATGAATAAATAGAAGAGGGGTAAAAGCTTACGAATTATGTTCACGAAAAACAAGATCACGTTTTGTCGCCACGAAGATTCGACCCCCACGCTGCTTGTGTATTTCTGAGATAAATATATATTATTTTAATTGACAAGGACTTACCCATTCGATGATTGGTGGCACAAGGAAATGGAAACCGGTCTTTTGTCTGATTGACTAATGCGTTCTTCGAAAGATTCCCTGTTGGTTGTACAGAAATAATTTACAAACAACTCCTCGGGAACAACTTAGTTACAAAAAAATTTCCTGTAACTATACAGCAGAAATATTGTATATTTACAACACATTATCTTATAAGACATGCAAGATTGTGTATGTAGTTCGATGCTCAATATTAGTTTTACACATTCCACACTAAGGGTTTTGCGAAACATACTTTAATTTATTCTTAGTGTTACAAAAAATTTATTTGGCAGGCAGCTTCCAAAGAATACCTTGCACAAGTATTAACAAAAAAATCACGCTGCAGGGTGCCGACCGGCAAGTAAGTTACAGGGCGATGGCTTCCCGGAGTGTTGCTCGGACAGTGGCTGTTCCACTTCTGTATCCTCGGATGCTCTGCGCCCGGACGCCTGACACGGGACGTGCTCTGGCGCCAGAGAAGCCGCCAGCCGCGGCGAGCCATGCGCCCTTCTTGCGCGCGTCGGCCCGCCCTCCGCCTCGAGGGATCTCCACAAGCTGTTTTGTCACGGGGCGACGCTGGGAATAATTAATTTCACAAAACATGTCAAGAAGGTTTTCTTTAATAATGGCCGCCTAATGAGCTCCTTCCTCGTCCGGGGCACTTCATCTGCGCCCCCCTCCCCTTTTACCGCCACCAGCCCATGAACTCTGGGATCTGGCTAGGAACAGCCGTGTTGGGAGAATGGACGTTGATTGCGCGCCCGCAACTGTCGGCGATAACCGAGTCGACGTTGCCTCGCCGCGAGCGACACCTAGTGTGCCACCGCGAAGGCACGCTCATTCCTGTTATGGGAGAGAACAGTTGGACTCCATATCGGATTTCTATATTATTTTACATTACTTATGTCTAGGGCCAGTGACTTTTCGCGTAAAAATCGGAGCATACAGCAGTCTTAAATACTATATACACACCTCAGCTGTTGTTATACCTCCATTGGCTGCTGGTGCCATGTCCGTCTTTGACCAAGCCACTCAGGACTAAGTAACTCCGACACTGAACCTTCGTGATTCGTGCGAAAACGGTTAACACGGGCCAGAACATTTTTCGAGCCAATCAAAAAAGCTGGACGACCCCTACAGTGCTTTGGACTGTATCTTGTCTCGAAATCTTTTCGCGAAATATCACTGCCACTACTTATGTCTGAGATTAATTTTTTAAAGTTTGACTTCGTCAACTATTTAACATACACGTAATTTTTTTCTGTCCAGGTGTTGCAAAAGAGGACATTTATGGAATGAAAAGAACTTACTGATTTCTTATAAAAATTATTAACTCTTTATAACTTATGGTAAGGTTTTCAGCAGATCCATGGTACAGTAAGTAACAAATCACAAAATAGCTGGTGTGTCAACAGCAACCAGTAACATTGCCCAGGGAGAGGCGATGCCACTATTGGTGCTAGCTTCTGGCCTTGTACTACACCGAGCACGATTTTACCAATTCTGCAACATGTCAGACTTGCCCTAGTACACTCGGGATAGTATGTTAAGGGGTTAAGGCATACTTTCTAAATCTGAAACGATGATCTCAATCAGTATAGCCTGTTCACGATGAACTGAGCATTTTTAAAATCAATCTTTGAAAAATGTCATTGTCCCTACCTGCATACACAGGATGAGTATAAAGAAGTACGCCAACTTTGAAGTACTATAATATCAAAACCAAACAACCTACAACCTTGATTGACCAATCAAATGAACCGTGGAAGAGTGAAGTTTGTTTACCATACATTCATAAATGTTCAATGTGACCACCACGAGCGGCCTGAACGACATCTACGCGATAATCAAACTCGTTCCACGCTCTTGTCAGCATGTCCGGTGTTACGGTTTGGATGGCGTTCGTAACTCTCGGTTTGAGGTGGTAAGGGGGTAGCGAGCTCGCATTCGACACGTCAATGTGAAGGGGACGGTCTGATGTTTCCTTTATGGTGCGCCACCCCATTGTCACCTAGCTGTTCGCGGGTACCTGAACGAGGCATTGCCGCAATACTGGATTGGATAGTATGTTAAGGGTGTTAAGGCATACGCTCTAAATCTGAAACGATGATCCCAATCAGTACAGGCTGTTCACGATAAACTGAGCATTTTTTAAATCAACCTTTGAAAAATGTCAATGACCGGCATGCACCAAGTGACGACGCGAGGGAAAGTAGTTCCATGTCTTAACGTTGAATCAAATTTGTTTGGTAAGCATTCGTGACAACTAAAATTATTTATTTTGCTATCTGTTTTTTTACTGCATGTAATTGTAATAATTAGCATATTTATAAAATACTTTATTTTTTAAGTAATTTTACAGTTCCCCTTGGCCGACGCATGAATAAAGTGCCCAGGTCCATGGGAAAGTGCTCAGTTTGCCGTGAACAGTCTTTACAGTAATTTTACTGGATCTTCAGTCAACGAGTTGTTATCTACTGGCCAATCAGCGGAATGCACTGTGGTTTCACTGTCAGGCCTGCAAAATTCACTAGGAATCGGTACAAATAATCGTTTAGTCAGTAAAGACTAGCAATTTAAACGATTAGTAGAATTTCACTGATTAATGTTGAACAGTTCCAACATATCTGCTAATTCGCTGATTTGGAGCTCTTTAAGGTGTTTCGATTTTAGAGTGAAGAACATAGTTGAATTGTATTACTGACTTTTGTATTAAACAGCTTATGTTATCATTCCCAAAAAGGTAATCAATTATTAATTTACATTTATTCCACACGATGAACAAATAAAGGTGATACATTGATAGTGAAGTCATTCAATCATCTTGAGTGACATACTACATCTTGTGGAAAAATAAAGTTCATTAACGAATGCTGAATACATTTTAAGGCTCAAAATCTGGTAAGACTTTCTATCTCTCCCCATTAATTTTTATATGTCTTCTCCGTCTCTGATTTACCAATATTTATCCAAAACTAGAGGTCCGGGGAAATCTCGTGGATTTATTTGGGGACAAGCTAGACACCACAATACGTGCTATCTAGTTCAAAGGAACCGCCACGCCATTTTGTTTCCGTGATCGCAGGATCGCCATAGTCTGTTCACCGCTAATTCCAACTTTTCTGACGCCCTGCTAAAGTTATACTTTCAAGGATATTCCTCCGCCTCGTGCAAACAAATGCTAACCGATCTACAAATTTACACCAAAGGGACAACTCACCGTATTCGTGCGCTCTCGGTGTCATGATATTTTGCATAAGAACTATTTCTCACTAGGCGTTACCAACACACCTATTTTCTCTCTCTATTTATTCATATTAATTATAAACAAAATATTACAATTAATGGATATAATAAAAGTAAAAGTTCTTTTTAGCCAAAAAATAAGTTACTTTGGTGTTCAGAGAAGTTTAAATCGCTGCGATACACGACGTATTTATGAAACAACCAAACACGTCATACATGGGGTGATTTTTCAAAGGGTTGTTTCGAGAAAATTGTGAAGAGCCCGCGAGAGTAGACCACCGGTATATAGTGATAGTGATCCGCCACGCTGGTTAGGGTTGAGCAGCTTGCACATGCGCGACACATGGTCTATAGGGGATGTGTAAATAGGATTTGGAGAGGGGATGGAGGTGGCAGGAAGCCAGGTGGCGTGGGCGTGGGGGGTGAGTTGTTACAGGCGATGGGGTTGCTAATGGCTCGCACATTCCGGCGCTCGACTAATGAATTCCAGTCGACATGTTCTACCCCCTCCCCCTCCTCCTCTTTCAAAACACACCCTCTACAGAGCCGCTAGGGACTAATGGAGCTGACACGTTAGAGAGTCACGTGATACCTCGCCATGGGGTTGAAACTTCAGCTCGCGGCTGCGAGGATAACGACCTGTTAGCACACGTTTACAACCTACAAGCCACAGACCTGAAAGAAACTAATTTATCTGCTCATACGCAGCAATTTAAATTTTAAGTGTTCATTGAGTGATACTTTCTATGGGCGAAAGTAGTGAATGGACCATAGACCAAAGATGAGATAGACCGATCTCGCTGGCCGAGCACAACCAATCTCAACGTTCCAAAATTGTACTGCTTTTTTGCCAACACGTTTAGCACAAACGGCATGGATTGGATTTGATATTAGAAGAAACTAAACCTAAACCATCTCACCCAAATAAAATTATAATTAAATTAGGACTAACAATAATAAATAAATAAAACTAAAATAATAAAACNAACCATCTCACCCAAATAAAATTATAATTAAATTAGGACTAACAATAATAAATAAATAAAACTAAAATAATAAAACTGTTAAAAAACAAATCACCTATAAAATATTTTCTATAACGAATAATTCATAAATAAATAAATGTTACAAACCCCATAAAAATTAAATATATTCAATTAACTAACAAGGTTATAAATAACTGGGTGTCATTAATTATAAACCATTCATACTCAATAAAATAAACTAAATAATTAAATACCTAAATAAAAAAATATTTAATAATAAACAAATTAATAAATAAAATATTAGACAAAGATTAACGTCAATGAATAACCACAGACCCACAAGCTGATATTTTAATTTAAACTATTTAACTTAATTAAATAACATTCTAGTGCCTTTATACTTCCTCTAACTAATTTGCAATGTAGATTGATTAAATNAACCATCTCACCCAAATAAAATTATAATTAAATTAGGACTAACAATAATAAATAAATAAAACTAAAATAATAAAACGGTTAAAAAACAAATCACCTATAAAATATTTTCTATAACGAATAATTCATGAATAAATAAATGTTACAAACCCCATAAAAATTAAATATATTCAATTAACTAACAAGGTTATAAATAACTGGGTGTCATTAATTATAAACCATTCATACTCAATAAAATAAACTAAATAATTAAATAAAAATTAAATACCTAAATAAAAAAATATTTAATAATAAACAAATTAATAAATAAAATATTAGACAAAGATTAACGTCAATGAATAACCACAGACCCACAAGCTGATATTTTAATTTAAATTATTTAACTTAATTAAATAACATTCTAGTGCCTTTATACTTCCTCTAACTAATTTGCAATGTAGATTGATTAAATNCTATTTAACTTAATTAAATAACATTCTAGTGCCTTTATACTTCCTCTAACTAATTTGCAATGTAGATTGATTAAATTTTGATTGATTAAAGTATTTTATTCATATAAAAATGCATGTCTTTTGAAAACTGATATATAAACTGAGTGATGAACGTGATGTTCGTCACTGTTGACCACGTGAATTTGACAGTTGTGTTCCTTTGAGGTAGGTCAACGTTGGGTACATGCACAAAAGACCAGCGGTCTACNCGTTGGGTACATGCACAAAAGACCAGCGGTCTACCTCATTTGTAGTCTATGGAACTGTCCCGTACTGTACAAGATTTCCCTGAATCTGGGGCTGAAAGAATGATCCCACTTGGACATCGGAACAGACGTTTATATACCTCGTATGTCAAACTTCTTAGAAAACCGTTTCCGTCCAATACAGGTGAGTTTACACTGACGCACAGATAGTTACAATTAACGCCGACAGGTAGCATTCGGCAACACTTGCGTTCGTTGAAGTATCGCTTGTTGAGATGTGTACAGTGTCTATTTTTTTTTTTTTTTTTTTTTTTTTTTCAGTGTGTGTTGGTGTCGCCTATTTAAGACTCAATTATATCTGAAATTCAGTCCTCACTGAATTATGACTATAGTTGCAACTAATATTTTGTTTTATGCGTTCAGAGAAATTGTTGGCTTATGTATAATGCTGCCTTGCACATTACATTATACTGATGGGGTAAGATACAATGTGTCAAAATGACGAAAGTGTTGTTTTTATGGCTAGGACCAGCTGTTTTTCGCGAAAAGATTTTTGCTCAAGCTAGACTTCAACTTCTTACGTGCAAGTTTGCAAATTTCCTTTGGCTGTTGGCTGCATGTCTGTGTGGGAAGACATTTCCTACTCGACTGGGCCAATCAGAATAAAGTAACCCTGACCCCGAACGTCCGTGATTGGCTGGCAGAGACCTAAGACGCGTGCGAGTTAAAATAATCAAACCACGATATTTATTCTGAACTAACGTGTTTTGTTTGGAGTACAACTAGTCGTGGAATCTTTTCCGAAATAAATGGTGCCCTACTTATGTCTAGTGGCACCCGAATTTCGCGAAAATCTTTCTGCACATGGTATATTTCAATAACATGCCGGCGTACCAGCAGTTTTCATTTGCTCATTGGCCACGAGTCTTTGTGAGAATACGTTTTCTTACTTACTGGCCAATCGGAATTAGGTAACTCCGATCCTGTATGTCTGTGATTCGCGAGCACCACCTTGGACGCGTAACGCCTAGATCAGCCAATCAAGAAAGGTGATCTGAGATAACGTGTTTTGAATTACAAATGGTCGTGGCATCTTTTCGCGAAATTCGGGTGTCCCTACTTATGGCTAGGGGCAGTGATATTTCGCGAAAAGATTTTGAGACAAGATACAATCCAAAGCACTGTAGGGTCGTCCAGCTTCTTTCATTGGCTAAAAAATGTTCTGTCCCGTGTTAACAGTTTGCGCACGAATAACGAAAGTTCAGTGTCGGAGTTACTTAGTCCTGGGTGGTTTGGTCAAAGACGGACATGGCACCAGCAGCCAATGGAGGTATAACAACAGCTGAGGTGTGTATATAGTATTGAAGTCTACTGTGTGCTCCGATTTTTACGCGAAAAGTCACTGGATCTACTTATGGCATATCCTAAAAAGTTGGTAATAACGTTACCAGCCCCACTGCAGAAATTTGCCAAAAAGTAACTACGAATGAAGTTGTTTGTACCTCGAAATCAAGCCGCACGTGCCAACGAAATATCTTCACTTGCCAGCAAAATTCGTAACGTCGTTCGACCATCAACATATTGTAACTTACTTACCAGGCGACAGCCCAAACAACATACACACTCTGCAGCGCGCAATAGCCAATAAGACACACGGCCTTTTTGCAGAGACTCGCGCAACGAATCAGCGAATGGATACGCCAACATATAAGTAACAGCCACGCCATTTAATTTCTGTGAGCTTGCCTATTCTGCAGGAGTGATCAGTGGGCGGTGGCAGAGAATCGCGATGAGGCCCTTGGCAAGTTGAGTGCGTCATTGCGTCAGCGGCTCAACCCGGGGAAACTCTTCCTGCCCGTCTGGATACTGGCCATGACTTGCTTCCTACCGACATCCATGAATGTGACGGTTCGGAAATTCTGCAGTGTGGTATAGTTTTATGCTCTTTGCACTCGGTAGGCGAGGAGGCGGGGAACAATACTGGTTTACCGTTTGTCCCCCAAATCTAAGCCCAGTCCCTTACTCGAGCGCACTGGGCCGTGTTTTTNGGAACAATACTGGTTTACCGTTTGTCCCCCAAATCTAAGCCCAGTCCCTTACTCGAGCGCACTGGGCCGTGTTTTTTGCTAAGGGTGTGCCGCCATGCTTAATTTCACGGGAAAGAAGGACTCGCGCAGTACGCGTTAGGTATGCATGATTAAAAATCACTAGGTTTTCCAATTAGATTCTGTTCGGCCAGCATGGCGGATTTCAAAAACGCAAGTTCCCGGTGTTACCCTGCGATACAAAAGAGCCGATTTAGCTTTTTGTTTGTGGGAGATTAACGTAAAGTAGAAAGAAGTGCTTCTGGTATAACCTTTTAATAGGTATCGGCCACCAAGAGGGGAGGTTTTGTGAGGNACGTAAAGTAGAAAGAAGTGCTTCTGGTATAACCTTTTAATAGGTATCGGCCACCAAGAGGGGAGGTTTTGTGAGGTCAGCGCCGGTTCCACCGGGAACTTGCCTATTCTGCAACCCAGCTAGCTCACCATCCAGCCAGCTTAACAGTAAAATAGAACAACCACATAAACTGTTGGGGTTATTTCGTATCATGGTATAATTTAAATGCGTTAATTTTACATTAGGGTCACAGTTTAATGCACACATCTTAAGCCCATGATAAACCAGCAGCAATATAAAAAAACACTGTCATTCATTAGATCATAAAGTACTCAAGAATAGAGAGGCGAAACAACCCCTTATACCGCGAACTCTGGCCGCAAACGCCGCGAAAATGGCGTCACTNACGTAAAGTAGAAAGAAGTGCTTCTGGTATAACCTTTTAATAGGTATCGGCCACCAAGAGGGGAGGTTTTGTGAGGCCAGCGCCGGTTTCACCGGGAACTTGCCTATTCTGCAACCCAGCTAGCTCACCATCCAGGCAGCTTAACAGTAAAATAGAACAACCACATAAACTGTTGGGGTTATTTCGTATCATGGTATAATTTAAATGCGTTAATTTTACATTAGGGTCACAGTTTAATGCACACATCTTAAGCCCATGATAAACCAGTAGCAATATAAAAAACACTGTCATTCATTAGATCATAAAGANGTATCATGGTATAATTTAAATGCGTTAATTTTACATTAGGGTCACAGTTTAATGCACACATCTTAAGCCCATGATAAACCAGTAGCAATATAAAAAACACTGTCATTCATTAGATCATAAAGAACTCAAGAATAGAGAGGCGAAACAACCCCTTATACCGCGAACTCTGGCCGCAAACGCCGCGAAAATGGCGTCACTAGCCTGCAACATGTCGGAACATGTCAATCGCCAATCAGCGCCTGGTAACTTACTCACCAGCCGGCAGCCCAGCTAATAGGGAATCTTCAGCAGCACGCGGTTCCCAGAGACTCGCTCAGCCAATCAGAGAATGGGTACGCCCACATCAAAGTAACCGTCACGGTATATCGTCTCTGCGTACTTCTCTACTCTGTAGTTACAGACTCTGGCATCTTAATAGGTCAGAGACGAATTAACACTTTTGAGTAGTATACACGTATATACTCGGGGCTAGGTTTATAGGTATAGAAAATTGTTTGACCTTGAAAACAAAACTCACACTTTTATAATTTTACTATTTCGATGGAACGTTATCGGAAACTAAGTAAAAAAAATTACAACTAGTTAGCGTTTCAATTCGGCAGAATTAAATTGTGTTTTTTTTTATTAGTTTCTCGAATGAACACGGTTGTAAAATCTGTTACATCTGTCGCGACAAATTAATTGGTGCACAGTCAACACGTGACTCTACTGGCCAATGGCCAGCCAATAACAAACGTTGCAGACTACAGCAAGCGTGCCCGGTGAAGCCAGGACCAATAGGGCGATGGTAAGTGGAAAAACAGAGACCAACAAGACTTAAATTTCTGTAGTGGATAATATGGGCAAGCTCACTCCAGCCTTGACTTCAGTGGCAGTAAATTTGTGCCGTCCTCAAAGTGTTAACCCCTTAAATTGCACATTAATACTTCGTTCCAGGTGTTGCAAGAATGGGGATTTTTGGTCTGTCAAATAATTACGAATTCCCTGTAATAACTTACTCTATGTTGACGCTATGAAAAGAATGCCCATTAGTGTATGGCCCTGGCGGCAACCTGTAATAACATATTGCTGGACCAGCAGCAGCAAGTAGCATTAACCAGGGACAGACACTGGCTGCATTCGTGCTAGCTTCTGACCTTGGACATCACCAACCATGACTGTACCCATATTGCGACACGCTGCAGGTGAACGAGTATACTCGGGGTAATACGTTAAGGGGTGGGGGCCAGGGTGGATGAGCGGTGAGACTGCTCGCCTCCCACCAAGGCGAACCGAGTTCAATCCCCGGCCGGGTCAACCCGGAATTTCGCGAGTGGGAATCGTGCCGGACGATGCCGCTGTTCGGCGGGTTTTCTCGGGGATCTCCCGTTTACTCCGCCCTCGCATTCCGGCGCTGCTCCATTCTCACCTCACTTCACCCCCATCGGCTCTCAAGACCTCGATGTTAAAAGCCATCCAAATCTCTCACCTGCGTTAAGGGGTTAATATCAGGTACTCCCTACTGGTAGAGACCTGAAAAATTCGCTGATTCATTTCGGGACAAACTAGAATTCGAATGTGCACACAAATATTAACTTCAGCCATTGGTCCACACGGTGTTTGACACCTCCTGGAGAAGGCTGGCCCAACCGCGTAACCTTCTACTGTGACAGCAGACAACCAACGTGCGGTTGATATCGGCATATTTGTACGTAAGACTGAAGAGTCTAGCCTGCAGGTCATTGAAATCGCGAATTTTTCTGGTCTCTACCTACTGGTCGTTGAAGCGGAATACTTGACACGACCGACTCGCGGATGTCCTGACAGCAATGCTAGAATGTTCGGATGGCACTCGCGGAAGTTCTGGATGCTATTTATTATCCTCGGCAGTTCTGTGGCCAGCGTCGTCGTGCGCCCCGAAGACGTCTCGGGCGAGAGTGTACATCTAACCTCACGTAGTGTTCATTTCCTCCTGCAGCC
Source organism: Clitarchus hookeri (assembly GCA_002778355.1). NCBI lineage: Eukaryota > Metazoa > Arthropoda > Insecta > Phasmatodea > Phasmatidae > Clitarchus > Clitarchus hookeri. Next base: position 463,402 of record NQII01000464.1, on the reverse strand, counting down.
TGCTCGCTGGCGAACACGTGTCCTCCTGGACCAGGGAGGCTGGTACGACTCCCTCGTCCCTCGTCCCTCTCCTGCATCACGCCACTTCCTGTGGCGAGGGTCATCTCACGGGCCGCTGGCAACGCTAACATTGCTGTTCCCCCCTCCCCACACCACCACCTCGCCACGTCGGCCAATTATAACCACGTGGGGGCGCTTCACGTCGCTCTTCACGTCAGACTGGCGTCCCGAGTCCGTTTCACGGCATGGAAACCGTGTTCTAATTCCTTATTTGTAGAGACCTGCATAATTCCCGTTACTGTGCGTTTGATCTATTTCAGCCATTGACAAAAAAAAANAATTCCTTATTTGTAGAGACCTGCATAATTCCCGTTACTGTGCGTTTGATCTATTTCAGCCATTGACAAAAAAAAATGTTTGACACGCCTCGGAGAACTCTTGAGCCAATAATATACGTTTAGCGGTGGAGTGGACAATCTTNCAAAAAAAAATGTTTGACACGCCTCGGAGAACTCTTGAGCCAATAATATACGTTTAGCGGTGGAGTGGACAATCTTTTTTTGAGGAGATCAAGAAGATACGTGACGTTGATTACAGTGCAGCGGCCAATGAAACCACGAACTGTGCTCACTTGTTTATAAGGCAGTGGAGTCTATCACGTCACCAAAAAAAATTACGCGAATTTTGCACGTCTCTGGTTGTTTGGTTATTTAGGTTGTTGGTAGGGCCACGTGTTTTTCGCGAAAAAAAATTCCACGACCAGTGGTATTCCATAACGTTAGTTGAGAGCCAATACCGCGGTTAGATTATTTTTAACTCTCACGCGTCTTGAGCGTCTGCCAGCCAATCAAGGACGTTCAGTGTAAGAGTACCTTTATTTTATCTTACATTTTATCTTTCCGTCCACATTCTCATTCATACTGTATATTTTCCTATCCAGTTTTACATCGCTAACAATGTCTATTTTTCTATCCACATTTTCGTTTTCATGTCTATTTTTCTGTCTACAAAATCACTAACACAACTGATTTGACTTTTTACATTATCATTTACACTTTTTATTTGGCTATTTACAGAGTTGCTAACATTATCTACAGCATTGTTTAGATTGTTATTTATATTACTAATTTAGCCAATCAGTCCTTCGATCAAAGCACAGAGTGCTTCTGTGTTTTCCGACATATTCCTAGTTAACATTCAAAAATTTCTAAATAATTCCTTGGGTTATGATTATGACTATTACTATATTTACTCAGTCGAGTAGAACATGTATTGTCACACAGAAACGCTGAAAATAACCATATAAAATTTGCAAGTTTGCACGTAAGAAATTGAAGTCTAGTTCGAGCGTAAATCTTTTCGCGAGGAACAGTTGGTCCTAGATATTGGGGATTTAGGATATTGGAATTCTGAAGACTCTGGGTAGAACTCCTAGTATTCAATTTAGGAAATGCGTCACTGCTGACTGCTTCAAATTTGCTTTGTTACATGGGCAACGAAAATAAAAAAGATAAATTACAAATACTCCTCGTCCTCTCTCTCTCTCTCTCTTGCTCTCGGAAAATTATAAAATATTTTCATTTACTCCTGCGATAATGATAACAACCATTTAAATAATAATTTCTTAGTGACCATCACCAACGTACTGCTTTTATTTTTGTTTTCAGTTCATATTGAGTTCACAGGAACAACTCAGCGTACAAATATTTATTTTTGATATCCTGTCCAGCTCACAAATACTGTACATTCGCTTCTTCGCTATTTTTATAGACTATTTTTTTCTCTTTTTGGTTATGTATGGCGGAAGGATACGTAGCGTGTAGCCCGAAAGCAGAACTTTGACAAAAGTGACGACGAATATAATAAATACCGGTGGGGAAAAGTGTAACAATTTTCACTGGAAAACAATTCGACAAAAAAGTGTCTACATATCATTTCTGTTATCAGTTTCAGCATAGCTTCAACCAAGCTTCTTCTCCGGCATCGTAATATTCTGTTAGCAGGCTGTTTCGCCTTTCTATTCTTACATACCCTGTGACTCTACCAAGAGTTGAAGTAAAATGATAGTCATTTTAGATAGTGATCTTACTTAAACTTTTGACCAGTACTGTAGTTTTCAGAATAAAGTCTTCACGCACTATCACTCCCTTAACACTATAACACTCATGGTAATAGTGGGCTGAATTGATACTTTCAGTTTCTTCTGAGTCTGGTGTTAATTGGCTTATTCCAAAAAAAACGCTTAGCCATGATCGGCTAAACGACTCCGACGAAGATATCTCGGTGGGAGATCTATCTCTTGTTGACGGTGATGATTGGTGGGGGGCGATCAACCTCGTCTGTGGTTGATCACAGTCATCTGTGGCCGACGCGAGCCAGTCTTTCTCTTCACACCTCGAGCGAGAGAATTACCGCTACGTCACCGTGACGGAAAATAACACGCCACGCCGAAGTTTATCCACTTCAGTCAGAGTGAACATCTTTATCTGCTCTCATGCAGCGTTGCCAGTTGGAGTCGTAGCTGTTTCACGCCCGCTTTAATACACGTTTTGTAGTGTTGCAGATAATATAAAGGTACAGTCAATTAGGTTACTTCCAACTTTTCTGAAGGCCTGCGTAAGTTCTACTTCCGGGATATCCCTCCTCTTCATGCAACAAAGCTTTAATATCATCTTGGAAATTACACCAGCGGGACAACGCACCGCATCCTTGCGCACTCAGTTAAAGTCTATTCGCGTTTTCTTCACACTTTTTGAATCAAACCTTTGAAAAAACACCCCGTGTATGAGACATTCGGTTGTTTCTTAAGTGTGTTATGTATCACAAGCGTTCTATACTTGTGTTAACATAAAAGTGCCTTATTTTGGGTTGTGTTGAACTTTTAACTACATTGTATCTATAAATTAAAATATTTAATATATAACTAATACGAATAAAGGTAGTGAGGTAATGTATGTGTTGGTAATGTGCAGTAAGAAGTAGTTCTTATGCAAAATACTATTATACTGAGTGCGCACGAATGCGATTCGTTGGCTCTCTGGTATAATTTTCTAAGCTTCATTTGCATGAGGCGGAGGAATATCCTGGAAGCAAAAGTTTAGCAGGGCTTCAGAAAAGTTGGAAGTAACCGCGAATGGAGTATATGAAACCTGGCAGCTAAAACGGATTTTGAAAACACCTGTTCAGCGATTTTCACGCACCGAAGAAATAACCGTGGGAGTTGAAAGAATAAATGCAAATAACGAAAAGTTCCTTGTATACTTTTCGTGTGTAGACACCATTACAAAATATGCAAATGTTTTTTAATAACGTGTTTCCTATCAAACACTTGCGACGGACTTCCCACTTACCTGGCGCTTGGAATGCGCTGCAGTGTGTTTGAAACATTCGTTTTTTCCACGAAACTATTAAACGTGCGACCAACGCGTTGATCCTCGAAAAGAACGCACACTTCAGTCGAGGGCTGTTGAGTGCTTTCAAGACGTCACGCGCATTTGAAACACCATTTCAGAGCATTCCAAGATAGTTAAAAACTACTTTTGTGACACAGTCACCGCTGAAAGTGTCATAGGTAGGGGCAGTTATATTTCGCGAAAAGATTTCGAGACAAGATACAGTCAAAAGCACTGTAGCGTCGTCCAGCTTCTTTGATTGGCTAAAAAAATGTTCTGGCACGTGTTAACCGTTTGCGCAACAATCACGAAGGTTCAGTGTCGGAGTTACTTAGTCCTGAGTGGCTTGGTCAAAGACGGACACGGCACCAGCAGCCAATGGAGGTATAACAACAGCTGAGGTGTGTATATAGTATTGAAGTCTACTGTGTGCTCCGATTTTTACGCGAAAAGTCACTGGCCCTAGCCATAGGTACACGCAGCACGACGAGTACGCTTAGTGGCGATAGCGCACCTGATGCGCGTGGATGTGTCGCCCTTATCGCTCCCGACACTTCTAGGCACCAAACAATAAAAATAGATCCCCCGATTAAATCAGTTGCCTCCGCGTCGCACCTCCGAGAACAGACGTCAGGTGGTCGGCTGGTCTTAGCACCCAGGACCAGTGAGGGTGAATCACGTGACATCAAGACCCGAGGAATGCCTCAAACGGAGGAGAGGTGCTCATTTACAACGCGTAACTGTCACGCGACAATCGCCCCTATCATAAATTGCGATACGGCGACGCACCTCCCCGCGGCGAGAATGACGTAGGGACGGGGAGGCCGTGTGGGCGGCGGTCGTTCCGCCAGATTACTCCGCCGGGGCCAAGTGGCGGGACCCTGCTTACAGTCGTAATTTATACATTTTTAATTTATTTATAGTGTAATTGTCATGGCTTTCTCTCCTCAGGTGTGGTTTGTCATTGGAGGGGGAGAAGGGGAAGGAGCTTACACCTGCGAGCCAGCGAATGAGCACAATGTTCACCAAACGAGCCGTTATAATAACTCTGGTCGGCATTCAGTCAACCCTCCGCGTCGAGCCCCGCGATGCAAGAACCAGCACCTGTGCGCTCTCCTGGTGCAAGAACCAGCAGCGTGTTGAGAGGAGGTGGTATGAGGTGAAGCTGGAGCAGCACCATAATGCAATGGAAGGGGAAATTGAAATTCCCCGAGAAAACCAGCTGGCCAACAGGTAACGTCCACCACGTTTCCCACGTTCGAAAATCCGCGTGACCCAGCCGGGAACCGAACCCAGTTCGCCTTAGTGTAAGGCGGGTGTGTCTGGCTCATACGCCACCGCGGCCACAACAGGTTGTTAAGAATGCCTTAGGGGCGCCCGATTTCCGCNCGTTTCCCACGTTCGAAAATCCGCGTGACCCAGCCGGGAACCGAACCCAGTTCGCCTTAGTGTAAGGCGGGTGTGTCTGGCTCATACGCCACCGCGGCCACAACAGGTTGTTAAGAATGCCTTAGGGGCGCCCGATTTCCGCGGAAAGAGTTCTTTGTTTATTTGTATTTCAGAATGCTGCAACTCAGATCCACTCGCGCAATTTTACGGTTTTTAACAGCTAAACGTCTTTGGTGCCTACCCGCGAATCACAAACGTTCAGAACAAGAGTAGTATTCAGAGTGGTCCGATCAAATACGAAATGGCTCCTCACAGAGATACGCGGCCAATAACGAAATGAAAACAGCGCGTGGTCTTGTAATATTATTAAATTATAGTCTGCGTGGAACACTTTTCACGACACTCAGACATCCCTATGAATATTACATTTCCTTTTAATCTAATGATAGTGTGTGTTCTTGATTAAAATTAAATATGTTAATTAAAATACACAAAAATTGTTTACAGTTGTAATTATGAAAATTAAGAAAGAGTAATGCTGGAAAAAAAGTTTTGCCAATTGTGTGAGCAAATATTATGCCGGAGTGACGCATTTTAAGCTACAAATGTGTTCAATTCGTAGCGGTGCAAGATTTTAAATACCTGTGCAGACAAAAAATATACTAAATAGGTTTAATAGCAATCGTCAACCTTTAGAGTTACTTAAATGTCCTAAAGTGTCTATGTTGGTAACACTGAACAAGAATTTTCCTGCCGACCTTCTGTGGGGCAGTCGGCTTGTGCGCCGCCGGTCTGGGGTGCGGGATGTTCTGGGTTTAAATCCTAGGTAAGGCGTGGGTGTTAGTTTAAGTTAGTTTATAAGCCGTCCCCTGATANTAATGACAGGGGAAATTTAAATTCCCCGAGAAAACCCCGCCGGCCAACAGGCAACGTCCACCACGTTTCCCACATGCGAAAATCCGCGTGACCCAGCCGGGAACCGAACCCAGTCCGCCTTAGTGTAAGGCGGGTGTGTCTGGCTGATACGCCACCGCGGCCCCAGCAGGTTATTAAGAATACCTCAGGGGCACCCGATTTCCGCNCGCGGCCCCAGCAGGTTATTAAGAATACCTCAGGGGCACCCGATTTCCGCGGAAAGAGTTCTTTGTTTATTTGTATTTCAGAATGCTGCAACTCAGATCCACTCGAGCAATTTTGTGGTTCTTAACAGCTAAACGTTTTTGGTAACTTCCCGCGAATCACAAACGTTCAGAACAAGAATAGTATTCAGAGTGGTCCGATCAAATACGAAATGGCTCCTCACAGAGATACGCGGCCAATAAAGAAATGAAAACAGCGTGTGGTCTTGTAATATTATTAAATTCTAGTCTGCGTGGAACACTTTCCACGACACTTAGTCATCCCTATGAATATTACATTTCCTTTTAATCTAATGATAGTGTGTGTTATCGATTAAAATTAAAGATGTTAATTAAAATACACAAACATTTTTTACAGTTAAAATTATAAAAATTAAGAAAGAGAAATGCTGGAAAAAGAGTTTTGCCGATTGTGTGAGCAAATATTATGTCATAGTGACGGATTTTAAGCTACACATGTGTTCAATTCGTAGCGGTGCAAGATTTTAAATACCTGTGCAGACAAAAATATACTAAATAGGTTTAATAGCAATCGTCAACCTTTAGAGTTACTTAAATGTCCTAAAGTGTCTATGTTGGCAACACTGAACAAGAATTTGCCTGCCGACCTTCTGTGGCGCAGTCGGCTTGTGCGCCGCCGGCCTGGGTGGGGTGCGGGATGTTCTGGGTTCAAATCCTAGGTAAGGCATGGGTGTTAGTTTAAGTTAGGTTGTAAGCCGTCCCCTGATAAGCC
>NQII01000464.1:413530-456741 GCA_002778355.1 Clitarchus hookeri | reverse complement strand
GGGGGGGGACGTTAATAAGCCCTTTCAAATTCCAATTACAAGAATTTACCTACTGTAATAAAACACTTCGTACTGCAGCAACACCTGTCCGGCATGGAAATGGAAAATCACTCGGGGAAGCCAGCCTGGGTCGAAGCACAGAGCACGTAAGAATGCAGAGGCGAAACAGCGGTTTACACCGCAGACACGAGCCGCGCACGTCGGCAATATGGCGCCACAAGCCAGTGACATGTCGGGACGCCATTCGCCAATCAACGCCTGGTAACTTACTTGCCAACCGGCAGCCCAGCCAGTAGGGGACCTTCCACAACGCGCGGTAGCCAGTCAGACACAGGGCCCGTTCCCAGAGCTTCGCGCAGCCAATCAGAGAGTGGGTACGCCCACGTCAAAGGGACCGCCACGCAATTTCGTCTCCGTGTACTTATGTAATATTTGTTCGTGGACTGTCAGTGCCACATTTGAATTACCTAACTAGGACTTGCAACATATGCAATTGATTCTTCAATTGTAGTATCAATAATAGGAATCTTATGCATGCTTAAACATATATTCTTTTTTTTTACTGTGTCTATGTGGCTTGACATTTGGCTACTCTGTACGTTAAAAATGTATCTCCACTCTGGCGGGTTCAATACATTGAATAATGGTGGGCTTGTAGCGCAGGTCAATGAACCCGCGAACTTTTCCTTCCCGTTCCCATGATAAACAGTCCCGATGAGAAATGCGATACCTCGTTTAAGGTTATTGTTATTCTTATAAATTTAACGGTCGGAGTGTAGGATGCGTTGTATTTTATTCTTACTTTCTAAGGAAGAGTTATGCCATGGAACATTCAGATGACTTTACGTTCAATTCATTAACGCAACAAAACACGTCAATGTCGGCATTTACAATAGAATACGCAGTCCAATAACAATCACTTAGCGTGGGGCCAACATGCGTGACTGAGTTGAGGTAATTGTTGTTTATTGAAACACGCTGCGTAATATCTTGAGAGATTTGAGGGGAGGTACTCGCGAGACAATAGAACTAGATAACTTTCATGCCCACGCGCTATTGCTAAGAAATTTAAGCGCCCTTTTGTTCGTGAAATTCTGGATTCAAACCCGGGAAACGCATTAAATTATTAATTCTTCTTAAAGACAGCCAATGAGAAATTAGAGCTTAATACACCCCCTTCTACCTTCTGGTAAAAAAAAAAAGAATATTCTGCCTGAAGTTATTTTGTTTATCCAAAACAGATCAGCAAAGGATTTCAAATGTCTGTAAATACATGGGTATCGAATATACCATAGCTAGGGGCAGTGATATTTCGCGAAAAGATTTCGAGACAAGATACAGTCCAAAACACTGTAGGGTCGTCCAGCTTCTTTGATTGGCTAAAAATTGTTCTGGCCCGTGTTAACAGTTTGCGCACGAATCACGAAGGTTCAGTGTCGGAGTTACTTAGTCCTGAGTTGCTTGGTCAAAGACGGACACGGCAGCAGCAGCCAATGAAGGTATAACAACAGCTGAGGTGTGTATATAGTATTGAAGTCTGCTGTGTGCTCCGATTTTTACGCAAAAAGTCACTGACCCTAACCATAGCTTATAAGTGTAAGGCACTTAGAAAGCGCACAATTTATTCGTCCTATAACGTGAAATAGTAGAAGTTTAAGACTACATTAAAGAAATACCTGCGACAGAGTTTAATGTAACCGTCTAAACAAACTTTGGGTGTGATACTTAGTACGATTTGATACACGACAGTTATACAAGTCTTCTTCACTCTAGGTCCGAATCAGTAATATCAATTAGTGAAATAACATTCACTGAAAGTCAGTCGATAAGCTACTGCTGATGGGCGAGTCAAGCAAATTAACTGGAAACAAGTAACTTAGAGCAGTTCAATTCTTGACATTCAGTGGGAATCACATATAAATCAGTGAAATTCAGTCCCCATTTAAATTAATTATTTGGCTCAGATTACCAGTCGCGTATTGTTCACTGTTTTCACTGATTTGACTCAATTCTCACTGTTTCAATTTTACAGTGCAGGTAAGCGTATAACTAGGGCCACCTGTCTTTCGCGAACTGATTCCACGACTAGTTGTACTGCAAAACACGTTTTTCGTGGTTGAAATATTACAACTCTCACGCGTCTTAGGTGTCTGCTGGCCATTCACCGACGTTCAGTGTCGGGATACCATACGTCTGATTGGCCCAGTCGAGTATAGTAAAATTTCTACTCACACAGACATACAGCCAGATTTTAAATTTTTTTCGCGAAAAACCGGTGGTCCTACTCATAACCTTGCGTCATGGGAATAGCAGGACCGTCACTCGAGTGATTCTAACTGAAATGACTAACCACTGAATAGCCAGGCCCGTGTCGCTAAAGCGAGCTCGTGGAACGTGTTATCCTGACGTAACGCTTCAGTTTCGAGGCGATGAAGTGGGCAGATAGAGGTGAAACACGGGCTTGTGAAACTAAGTACCCAGGGAACGACTTTCAGTAGTGACATAAACTGAGGGGACATGAGTTGCAGAGAGAACGCAATCACCGATCTTTCTCGGGTATATTGGTGAAGTTGGACGACGTGAGGATAACGCGAAATGTAAGGCCCGTTCTACAACGGCACGAACACTGATACGCATCGCGGATGGGGACAGCGTAAAACCACGGGAGTATGCACGTGTTTTTTTTTGTTTTACGCGACCAACCAAAGGCCGGACACGCTTTGCTATCACCCACGCACCAATGCCCTTTCTGAGTAATGCGGGGGTATAACAGTTTTCCATTCTTTTTCCTTTCTTTATTTGGTCTTTGGCTTATTCCACCTCGTTTATAGTTTACGTTCAGGTAGTCTGGAGTACTGGTGTGACGCAGTTAACCTGCCATCCACCCAGTTCCCCACATTTCCTGGAATAAATACTACTTTACAGCTATGCCATTATACAGCGGCACTAAGTACATACGTGACTTTTTAACTGGTATTATACTACCACACTAACATACAACAACAAAAGTGCAAATGCCTGTCTAAGCTATTTTCTCTTTCAAAACCCATACACGTTAGAAATTAATAGGCCTATATTCCAACGGAAACTAGTACTCAAATGTGAAATTTTCCTAAATTATATTTGTACGCAGAAACAGCTGAAAAATACTGAAAATATTTTTAATGACAGTTTAGCAACCTTGGTAAGCGGGGTCCGTAAAACAAAACGAAAATATCACACGCTCTAAATCTGAGTCACCAATGTATTCTGTTGTAATAATAGCAATTGAACACTCTGTTAACGGGTGTCTAAGAACAATAAATTTAAATGGAAATCACTTTAAAATCCTAGTCTGCATTGACATAAGTTAGTCCATAAGTTTATGAACTCCCAAGAAATATTATTCACTACCTTGTAGTTAAATTTCTTATATGTATAACAATTTAATCATGAAACAATCTAGTAATATCACAGTATTCAATACAGACCACATATTCGCTAGGAAGCATGTTCATGATTTCCGACGTACTCAATAAGTAAAAAGCGTGAGAATCCTTTGATGTTGCAGTCATAACTTAGGTTAATAAATATCTGATGTGAACATTTACATGGATAACATACGTTGATCACCGGGTCTAAGCTGAAGCGAGATTTATATTTGTGAAACTACACTTGAAATTACTTCGTTCCATCACCTGAAATTATAAATCTGCTCGGGACTGAAATATTAAGTAGTTATGTGACGGGCCATTTTGAGCTATGGCTATATTGTAGGCCTGGTAAATTAAATATAAGTACCACTTAAATATAATTTTTGTTAGAATTGTCATAGTAAATTTTGCTTGAGCACTTTACCCATTCCCTCTCGCATAGAGTAAATAAATATACAGAGTCGGAATTGCGTGGAAGTGCCGATTGGCTGCGCGAAGCTCTGGGAACAGGCCTCGTGTCTGACTGGCTACCGCATTTTGCGGAAGGGTTCCCACTGGCTGAGCTGCCGGTTGGCAAGTAAGTTACCAGGCGCTGATTGGCGAACGGCGTCCCCACGTGTTACTGGCTAGTGACGCCATATTTCTGGAGTGTGTGGCTGGAGTTGGTGGAATAAGCGGTTGTTTCACCTCTGTGTTCTTAAGGCTGTTTACCTGGTTGAGAATTTGGAATAGGGAAATACATATTAATGAAATTAATTTTTTCCAAGCCATTTGTGAAGATACAAGTCTTGAAACAAAAACCTAAGTGTGAGAATTGATACTCTCTAGCTCTGTATAGAGACAAATAATAATTTGTTTTTCATAATTTTTTAAATTTATTATAAAGTATTCTGATCTTTCCAGGAAACAGGCTATACATAAATGTTACAAGAGGTTTTTATAGCAAATAATAGCGTATTTTCCCGCTCAAAAAAGTCACTGGTGGTATATACGTATCTTAAAAAGGAATTTAAAAAAAAACTAATTTCATTAACACGTATTTCCATGTGCCAAATGTTCATTTCTTTAAAACCAGGCAACAGCCGTAGGCATTGTGTGCCACTACGGCGCAACCAAGCGACAGCTACAAACAGGGCTGGCTGGCTGCTGGTTCTTCCACCCTGGGCGTGATCTCGGCCGGTCTCCGAAGATCCAGTAAATAATAATTAGAGGTCCGTGGTACACGGGCCCGTTCACGGCTCGCCACGTCCTTCCCAGGCATTAAATTGTGTGATTTGTGCGGGCGCGCAAAGCCGCCACAACAAATTGTTCCGCGCCCCGGGTCCGCCGAAGGGGGGAGGGGGGAGCAGCCGTCCGAATAACAATGAGGCCTGATGATGGACCGGCCCGCTCGCACCGGGCGTGGGCGGCCGCGCAGGGCGACAGGAAACCTTTGCGCTGTTCCCAGTCGCGCTGCGGGCAGGTGCCCGCGAGCTGTTTCCGCACCGCGCTTTCGTTGGCGCGCGGTAGTTGGTAGGCCTTAACTTGTTCTCTCAAGCTGTACAAGAACGTATATGGTCCATTCACTGCTACTTAAAATTTTTCTGAAGCCTTGCTAATGTTCTACTGCCAGGGATATTCCTCCGCCACATGCAACCAAAGCTTAACGAAGTCTAGAAAATCACACCAAACGGACACTGCACGGCTTTCGTGCGCGCTCAGTTGAATGATATTTTGCATAAGAACTATTTCTTACTAGGCACTACCAACACTCCTATAGCCTCCCGGTTTTTATTATTATTAACTATAAATGTAATATTACAATTTATAGATAAATTGTAAGTAAAAGTTTAATTTAACGAAAATTAATAATAATAATGGCGTTTGGGAAGTGCACCCAGGGCAAGGCAACACCCTCCGAGTGACGGTCTTTCCAGCTGGGACCCGTAGGTGACCGTCATCCCCGGGCATGACAGAAATGAAACCCTAGAATGGGGCGGTGGTGGAATGCAAGAGCGGAGAAACGGGAGTACCCAGAGAAAACCCGCCGGCAAGCGGCATCGTCCAGCATGATTCCCACATGCAAAAATCCGGGAGTGAACCCGCCGGGGATCGAGCCCGGATCGCCATGGTGGGAGGCGAGCGCCCTGGACACTACGCCACCGCTGCCCCACACAACGAAAATTAATATATTCCAACGTTAACAGAAGTATAAAATGCACGTGATCAGTAACAAATTCAGGAAACAACCAAGCACGTTCATACGTGGGGTGATTTTTCAAAGGTTTGATTAAAAAAAAGTGCGAAGAAACCACGAATGGACTATACATGTTGCACATGAATGATATTTATGGCTGGTGTACATAGTGAGGCAGCAGTGCCCGATGCCTTGAGCGTCTTCGCGATGGGTAATCTGATTTGTAAACGTTACCACGCCTCTCATTCACGAATTGCTGATAGTAACGTATTTGAGCACACATCACTTGGATCACTGGTAGCAAAAATTGCACTTAACATGAGTACAGTACACATCATAATATTACACGATTGCAACACTTTGGTCCACAATCTACTGCGTAACTTAACGTGTTAAGGGTGCTTACCTATCTTGTGAGTGAAAAGCGAAGAGATTCGGGTGGCACTTAAGGTGGCCGCATGGTTCAAGGAATTTTACGCGTGCGAACGCTAGGGGCGATCGAGACATTCGTATGAACTCTCTCATCGCCTCTACGAGCGAAGCACTGAATTGGCGTGCAGTCTTGCCATCGATAACGCGCCGCTGTGATACTTTCAGCGGGGACCCTACCATTTTATGATGTAATAATAAAAATAAAGGTTTGCTGCACGTCCCTATTACTAGAGACCTGAAAAATTCGCGAGTTCAATGACCTGCAGCCTAGACTCTATAGTCTGATGTACAAATATGCCGATATCAACTGTACATTGGTTGTCTGCTGACTCAGTGAAGGCGACGATTGGGCCAGCCTTTTCCTGGAGGCGTCAAACACCGTGTGGACCAATGACTAAAGTTATGTATACGCAACTGTTTTGAATTCTAGCTTTTCTCAAAATTAATCCGCGAATTCTTCAGTTCTCTACCTATTGGTTTTTTTTATGTTTTGTACCGGAATGTTTATACCTAAAAATGACCGTAAAAACACCTGTTCGAGCCATTTTCACTATCTCAAAAACATGCTTTAGAGAGAAATGGAGGAACTGAAAAACGTATCCAGACGCGCAACGTTTCTTAAATGCTATTCGTAAGCAGACCTCACTCAGACACGTTAGACGGTTTTTTAATAAGACGCTTTCTGCTGGAGCTGTGCACACAATTCGGCGCCCTACCCAGGCCGCCACCTTAAGGTCCCTGCCTACCTGACAGTGCTTCTCTTTTGAAAATTGAGATATAAACAAACGCGTTCATCACTGCTGTCCACGTGACTTTGACCGTCGTGTTCCTTTGGGGTATGAGGTCAATGTTGGGTGCATGCGCAGAAGACGAATAAACGGTCTACATCATCAGTAGTCTATAGTTTGAAGGCGAGAAGCATCCGTTCAGTCACCATGTCTTGGATCGTGAACATGTTGCACATGAAGGATATTTATGACTAGTACTGTACACAGCGAGGAATCAGAACCCAATCACTTCCCGACGGATGTTCTGGTTTGTTAAATTTGCGTCACCTCACGTTTATGAATGGCCAATGGTAACGTTTTTGAGCACACATCATGTTGTCCACTGGTTGCAATACGTGCAACAGACACGAGTACACTGCACATCAAAAAGTTATAAGATTGCAAAACTTAAGGCTCACAAATTTATGCGTGACTGAACGGGTTGTGTGCGATACAGCCACGCGCATCAAGTAGGATAATAAATTAGCACGATCAAACTAACAAAACAGTCATTGTGTTGACGATAGACTGCACGTTTTAGAGAAAGTAATGCATCATATGCCATCTCAAAAATTGTACAGTCTAGCGTAATAATACACCAGGTGTTATTTTTTATTACATTACACTAGTTTATTATTCGAAATTAATATTCCATTGTCATATATACATGCTCTCAGAGTTCCGAGTAAATGATTTCCTTGCATTATTTTCAATAAATCAGTCTACCATATTCTCAATTAAGGGCGGGTACCATCCTTAGAAAGCACATTAGGCTCTCTATGTCATGTATTTACATGTTGCCAAAATTTATGTGTGTAATCACTTGTCGGGGTTTCCTAGGGTTATTTGTTAACATTCTGTATAACAATAAGCAAGGTCGCCTTCTAAACAATACAAAAACCACTCACTTATGTATACTTGGGTATTTTGTGATCGAGTCGTTGCGAACAGAGGTGCCACCAGTTAGTTGCCATTAGCGTTTTGTAGTCAGCGATCTGAAGAACCGGTAGGTTTCAATAAAGTTACTTCTACATCGATACTGTCATTGGTTGTGGCCTGCGTGATAAACCTGCTCTTTGTTTTTGAGCAGGCCACTCAGAATTCGGTTAACATCGACAATGGGCGCGCGTGATTCGCGTCCGAATAGCTGATGCCTGATGTAAAAAAAAAAAGACAATCGTTAAAGACAAACGACGTGACGGGGATTTTAAACGTACCTCGTCTGGAAAGAACTTCGCTTTCTGCGGGAGCCTGGAAAATGGCGAAAAATGTCTGAGCCAACGAAACTTTAAGAAGCTGTAGCTTCACAGAGTAGATAAGTGCGTAGAGACGAAATGAAGTGGTAGTTACTTTGATGTTGGCGTGCCCGTTCTCTGATTGGCTGCTTGAGTCTCTGGGAGCGGGTCTTGTGTATGATTGGCTACCGCGTGCCGCGGAAGGTTCCCTATTGGCAGGGCTGCCGGCTGGCGAGTAGGTTACCAGGAGCTGATTGGCCATCTGCGTTCCGACATGTTGCTGGTTAGTGTCGCCATCTTTGTGTCGCGTGCTGCTGGAGTTCGCGGTACAAACAGCTGTTTCACCTCTGTATTCTTCAGTACTCTGTAGCGGCGTCCTAAACCTTTTATGACTGGATGATGCATATTTAGGACCAGTGACTTTTCGCGTAAAAATCGGAGCACACAGTAGACTTCAATACTATACACACACACCTCAGCTGTTGTTATACCTCCATTGGCTGCTGGTGCCGTGTCAGTCTTCGACCAAGCCACTCAGGACTAAGTAACTCCGACACTGAACCTTCGTGATTCGTGCGCAAACTGTTAACACGGACCAGAACATTTTTTGGCCAATCTAAGAAGCTGGGCGACCCTACAGTGCTTTGGACTGTATCTTGTCTCGAAATCTTTTCGCGAAATATCACTGCCCCTATGCATATTTCACTCATCTTGGCACTTTATAAACTAATAATAAAACGTTAAATAGTTTATTGTTCTTATTATAATTGGCCCAGAGAAAACAGGAAAGTTACTAACTCCGTGCACAGGCGACAACCATTATTGAAACAAAATTTTCTGACATGTACACAGTACGTTGAAAGCTAGGAAAAAGTCAACTAATCCCGCGATAATGCATCCCTTAACTTTTACAGATATGAGCAATTTTCAAGTTAATCGTATGAAATGGAAGGATTTCCCCTCACGCCCCCAGGATATAGATTTTATTGTCTTTCTTACTGCAGTGGGCGTCACTTGTCAAACCTTAGACTAGTAACAGTGCCCCATCAAAACCGAACTTATACATTCCATAAAACCAAATCCCTATATGCCCTGCCGATCAGTAGAGACACGCGAATTTCGGGAAAAAAAATTTGCGCCTCGTGCTATATTTCTACACCCTACGGGAAAACCAGCAGTTTTATTTTGCTTATTAGCGGCCTGTGTTTGCGAGAAGACATTTTCTTACATGACTGACCAATCAGAATTAGGTTACTCCGATATTGCACGTCTGTGACCCGCGGGCGTACACCTAAGACGCCAAAAAACCTATATAATCCAATGACGAAAGTGGATCTGAGCAAAGTGTTATGGATAGGGACAGGTTTTTTTTTTTTTCGCGAAAATATTTCAAGACCAGTTGTACTTCGAAACACTTTTGTTCATATGGACTTTCGTTGTTGAATGACTTTAAATGTCACGTGCCTCAAGTGTATGTCCGCGAATCATGGACATTCAGTATCGGAGTACTTTATTACGATTGACNGACTTTAAATGTCACGTGCCTCAAGTGTATGTCCGCGAATCATGGACATTCAGTATCGGAGTACTTTATTACGATTGACTCAGTCAAAAAAGAACACGTCTTCTCACGTAGACACGCGGCCAATAACCAAAGGAAGTTGTGGTTGTGGACGTAGGATAATGAAGTCTAGCATGGTCATAAATATTTTCGCGAAATACGCCTGTCCTTAGTTATGCATAGAGACCTGATAAATTTGCGAGTTCAATGACCTGCAGGCTAAACTCTACAGTTTCGTGTACAAACATGCCGATATCAACTGCACATTGGTTGTCTGCTGTCACAGTGGAAGGCGGCGATTGGGCCAGTGTTCTCCAGGAGGTGTCAAACACAATGTGGACCAATGGCTAGATAACTGAAGAATTCGCGGATTCATTTTGAGACAAGTTAGAATTCAAAACACGTGTGTTTAAATAACCTTAGCCATTGGTCCACACGGTGTTCGACACCTCGTGGAGAACGCCGGCCTAATCGTCGCCTTCCACTGTGACAGCAGACAACCAATGTGCAGTTAATATCGGCATATTTGTACCTACAACTGTGCAGTCTAGCCTGCAGGTCATTAAACTCGCGAACTTTTCAGGTCTCTACCAATGGCTAAAGTTATATAAACACACTTGTTTTGAATTATAGCTTGTCCCAAAATGAATCCGCGGATTCTTGAGGTCTCCAGTTATGAAATATAACTGGGCGTGAAATTTTTTTNATAGCTTGTCCCAAAATGAATCCGCGGATTCTTGAGGTCTCCAGTTATGAAATATAACTGGGCGTGAAATTTTTTTCGAGAAATTCGGGTATCCCTACCGATTAGTAAAACATAATGCAAAATCTGTACTGCAGGCTGTGGCAANATTTTTTTCGAGAAATTCGGGTATCCCTACCGATTAGTAAAACATAATGCAAAATCTGTACTGCAGGCTGTGGCAAAAATTCCGTTAATCCAAGATGGCGGGTACTGACCCCTCACCCCATTTACTTCTTAACGTCGATTCCGTGGGCTTGTCCCATGTGCCTTTCTTGCCTGGAGGAGAGGGTCGCCTGGCGAGTATTTTCACGCTCTGTCACCATGGCGTCTCCATTTCCCCTGCCGGGCACATTTCGGAAACAACAAAAGATTACTTCTCAAGGAATGAACTGGCCTGCGGCTCTACAAACTGTCCTTTCTAGGCCCTGCTTTCACCTTTCTGTAGAACTCGGAGGGTAAGAGAGAGACAGAGAGGGGGCATCATTCCAGCAAAGCGGCCCTCTCCGTTGTGGAGGTTGCGCGATCGCCACAAACACACAAGGGCCCAATTTGAGGTTTATTGTGCTTGTAAAAATAAACATAATGCGCACTTCTTCCCACATAGCCCATTCTCCACGTTCAATTGAGCTCATTAAGAGCCCCTTAGCTGTATTGGGTGGTCGTACAGTCGGTGCACAACGAAAAATGTCCTTGCCCCTAAAAGCTTTCGTCGTCTGAAAAGCTCGCATTTGAGTTGAGGAAGGGGCCGCGGTGGCTGAGGGGTTAGACCGCTCGCCTCCCACCGATGCGAACCGGGTTCAATCCCCACCCGGGTCACTCCGGATTTTCGCAAGTGGGAATCTCATGCCGGACGATGACGCTGGTCGGCGGGTTTTATCGGGGATCTCCCGTTTCCCTCACCCTTGCATTCCGGCGTTGCTCCATTCTCACCTAATTTCACCCTTATCGGCTCTCAAGACCTCGTTGTTAAGAGCCACCCAAATCTCTCAACTCTCAACTCAACTGAGGGAGTAATTTTCCTGGCTAAAATGTTGCTGATGTCTAATAGTTTGAAAAATCTGATTTTCAGAAGAAAAAAAAATTACTCTAATTGTATTTAGCAACGCTTAAGCCCAGATACACTTTGCAAGGACTTCGCCTTTTTTCAGTAAGGATTAGTTTTCCTATTTCAGTTACAGACTCCNTAAGCCCAGATACACTTTGCAAGGACTTCGCCTTTTTTCAGTAAGGATTAGTTTTCCTATTTCAGTTACAGACTCCAGATACTGTCAGGTAATGTGCGACTCGCAACTATAGATGAGGTAACCGACTTTCGTCTTCTACGCATATACTTCGGATTTGCCTAAACCACAACAATACATCTGTCAAAGTCACATGGTCAACGGTGATGAATGTGTTTACGTTCGAATATTCAACAGACCCGCCGCCCCTTTCATGTGAATAAAATGCTTTGACCAACTTTCGTACATTCTCGTTGTATTAAAGAACTAGGTAGAGAAGGTGAGTGAACATCTTAGAGCACTTACACAATCAGTGTTCTAACCTCGAATCCTATCCAAGCTGTTTTTGGTAGTGATGTTGGCATAAAAACAGCGGGATGTTGTAACACGGGAGTTGGTTAATGCGCAAATGAGCATACAGCGGAAGAGTTGCATTTCAATGGTAACACAATAAAACGTTATATTATTATTTTTTCAGCCAAAGTAAGTTCTGCGGAACTACTAACACTAGAACACAGGGCAAATTGCAAATGTTCACTTTGTTATGTTGGCAGACAAGGCGCGTGGTGACAATAGCCTATATTAAATTTATATTTTACGTCTGGAGTATGTTTTCAGGGTAATATTGTGAATTGCGTTTCTTCCCCATGTTTNTAAGCCCAGATACACTTTGCAAGGACTTCGCCTTTTTTCAGTAAGGATTAGTTTTCCTATTTCAGTTACAGACTCCTGATACTATCAGGAAATGTGCGACTCGCAACTAAAGATGAGGTAACCGACTTTCGTCTTCTACGTATATACTTCAGATTTGCCTAAACCACAACAATACATCTGTCAAAGTCACATGGTCAACGGTGATGAATGTGTTTACGTTCGAATATTCAACAGACCCGCCGCCCCTTTCATGTGAATAAAATGCTTTGAGCAACTTCAGTACATTCTCGTTGTATTAAAAAAACTAGGTAGAGAAGGTGAGTGAACATCTCAGAGCACTTACACAATCAGTGTTCTAACCTCAAATCCTATCCAAGCTGTTTTTGGTAGCGATATTGGCATAAAAACAGCGGGGTGTTGTAACACGAGAGTTGGTTAATGCGCAAATGAGCATGCAGCGGAAGAGTTGCATTTCAATGGTAAAACCATAAAACGTTATATTATTATTTTTTCAGCCAAAGTAAGTTCTGCGGAACTGCCAACACTAGAACACAGGGCGAATTACAAATGTTCACTTTGTTATGTTGGCAGACAAGGCGCGTGGCGACAATAGCATATATTAAATTTATATTTTACGTCTGGAGTATGTTTTCAGGGTAATATTGTGAATTGCGTTTCTTCCCCATGTTTNCTATATTAAATTTATATTTTACGTCTGGAGTATGTTTTCAGGGTAATATTGTGAATTGCGTTTCTTCCCCATGTTTACTTCAGACCACAGATGCATTTCAGATAATATAAGTTATAATCATGGTCATGGAACTGAAATATTAATTTTGAAAGCATTTCAGGTGGATGCTCATAAAAACACATGTTCTCCAACTACCCGATGTGAAAGCCACATTCATGGACCCCTGCCAAATTCGCTTTATTTTGTGGTTGCAGACTAAACTCCAAGATGCTGTGTGCTCGTTTAACTTATTTCATTGGCCGATAACCTGCGTTACATGTCCCAGGGACGCTCTGAGCCAATAGCAAAGCCCAACTGTTGAGCAACCAATAACCAGTGAGGCGGTCATGCATTATTGACCCCGCATAGTTGTCATTAACCAATGGAATCACGAATTGCGCTCAAGTAGGTGTAGGGCAGAAAAGTCTAGCATGATACCAAAAAATAACGCGAATTTTGCACGTCTCTGCACATACATAAAGAAAGCCGTAATCCCAGCATCAGGATTGAAGTATGTAAACAAAGCACATGTCCTTACAATATCTAAAGAGAAAAACTACACGACTGCTTAATGTATGTTAATGTAATGCGCATAGAATGCACATTTTTCTTAAATGTACAGTCAAGTGAGGTTACTATGATAGCTCGGGGTGACTAAGGTCAAAGAAAGAAATATATGCAGGTTAAGAAAAACATATTTTATACCCTTAAATATACTCACAAACGTTTACATATAACACAAACAATTTTTTAAACCAAAAATGGCAACCTTATTCTAAAATAAGAGTAACTTTGTTGTGACGAGTTACCCCTGTGACCATGCTGACCCCAGATTACTGTAAAAAAAANATTCTAAAATAAGAGTAACTTTGTTGTGACGAGTTACCCCTGTGACCATGCTGACCCCAGATTACTGTAAAAAAAAACTTTATTAACACTTTGAGTGCGGTACAGACATATTGGCAATCAAGACAAGCTAGAAGTAAGTATACTATATTCACGACTGAATCAACATCATCATCATCCATCACCATCATCATCATCATCATCAGTTCTGCTGTTCTCCCTATTCCCATTTACAACCATCCTATTGGTCCGTACACTAAATAACTTTCATTAATGGCTGGCTCTCTGCCAATATAATGCCGAGGAGAAAGTGCACAAATCGTTTCTTCTTTCCCACGTAAAATAGTGTACAATCCATCGTGTTCATTTCAGCGATTTACACTTTGAGTGTTGCAGGCTTAATATTACCTTGCATAGAACATTATGTAAAGTGCAGGCAAAGTAATATTTCCTCGGCCGTGTCTGTAAGGAATGCGGATGCCGAAATATCACGGCAAAGTCAATACAATTCATTTTAATTCAGACGACGTAACATTACGTTCACAGCACTCGGGGTGTTAAATTCCGTAGTTGAAGACATTGATTTCGCGTATTTTCAGGTAAGGATTCGTTTTAATATACGAGTTTCTAGTACTCGACCGCGGATGGCATCGCACAATCTACCCCATGTTCACTCTACGCTACGACAAGGAGGGGGGGGGGAAGGGGTGAGAGGAAAGACCACGACACCGCAGGGGGGCGCATGCGCGGCCCCTGGCGGACGCAGTGAATGCCGAGTAATTGGCGGTCATTGTGAGGCAGAGGGATGCGCGCGCACCTGCATGCGCCGTGAGGCGACTGACATACGGACGGCATCGCTGCTCGTGTGAACGTGAGGGTGATACTATCGCAGAGCATAGGCTATTCACAGTGAAAAGAGCATCTTTGAAAGCCCTCTCATTCGGGATAATTAGACAGGTGTTTTTTCGCGACAACATTTCAAGGCCAGTTCTACTCCAAAACACTTTAGTTCGTGTGCAATTTTCGTGGTTAGATGATTTTAAAAGTCGCGTGCCTTAAGTGTCTGTCCGCGAATCATTGACGTTCAGTATCGGAGTACTATAGTCTGATTGACCCAGTCAAATACGAATACGCCTTCCTACGTAGCCACGCGGCCAATAACCAAAAGTAGTTTTCATTGTGGACGTAGGATATTGGAGTCTAGCTTGCCCATAAATATTTTTTGCGGAAAACACATGTCGCTAGGGATAATAGTCAATAAATAAATGTTATTTTAGTCTTAGACGTTAACTTCTAAGTGCGGTGGAATACATACACTGTGTTTATTACTTACATGGCAATATTTATTTTAAAAGGTGGTTAAAGAATTTAAAAAATGGCTGAAACAAAAAAATAACTAGGGCCTCAAAAGTGCTCACTTTACCGTGAACAGCCTATACTTTAGAATACCATAGACAAAAGATGAGGTAGACAGATTATTCGTCTTCTGCGCATGTGCCCAAAAATGACCTAACCCAAAGGAATACAACTGTCAAAGCCTCGTGACCAGCAGTGATGAACGAGTTTGTTTACATCTCAATTTTCAAACGCAAGTATTTTTATATGAATAACACACTTTTATCACGTTTAATATAATCAAACTGCATTACAAATTGATTAGAGATATTAAATATTCATCTCTAAGCACTTGTATACTAATCAGTAGTGATATTTCGCGAAAATATTTCGAGACAAGATACAGTCCAAAGCGCTGTAGGGTCGTCCAGCTTCTTTGATTGGCTAAAAAATGTTCTGGCTCGTGTTAACCGTTTGCTCACGAATCACGAAGGTTCGGTGTCAGCGTTACTTAGTCCTGAGTGGCTTGGTCAAATTTAAATAAATGCAATCTTATATTTTAAAATTCTACGCACATGGCTTTATTATTATGAAATTGCTTCCGTTAATACTGTCAGAAAAGACATGATAAAGGGATTGAAATTTTGGATTCAAGAAAATATAGAACATTTTTCCAAACTAAAATATTAAAGTAAAACGAGACATACATGAAATTGAAAAAGAAAATGGCAGCGATTATGACGTTTCTGTGACGCCATTTAGCATTCAATGAATTTAATCCAATAGAAATGGAAGGTAAATTGAAGAAAAATTTGATTTTGTGAAAGGGATTTTACTCACCACTTTCTCCTCCAGGAGAAGATAAAGCACTCGGCTACGGGTGTGAGGTGTCGGAGTGACCATAAGTAGGGACAGTGATATTTCGCGAAAAGATTTCGAGACAAGATACAGTCCAAAGCACTGTAGGGTCGTCCAGCTTCTTTGATTGGTTAAAAAATGTTCTGGCCCGTGTTAGCCGTTTGCGCACGAATCACGAAGGTTCAGTGTCAGCGTTACTTAGTCCTGAGTGGCTTGGTCAAAGACGGACACGGCACCAGCAGTCAGTGGAGGCATAACAACAGTTGAGGTGTATATATAGTATTTAAGACTAATATGTGCTCCGATTTTTACGCGAAAAGTCACTGGCCCTAACCATTAGTTAGTGTTTACTAATTCNGTCAGTGGAGGCATAACAACAGTTGAGGTGTATATATAGTATTTAAGACTAATATGTGCTCCGATTTTTACGCGAAAAGTCACTGGCCCTAACCATTAGTTAGTGTTTACTAATTCACGTTGCCGGTGTTGATGCTAACATGTAGTCTTGTGGTGTCTGTAGAAGCTGCTTAACCTCTTAACACATTATCCCGAGTATACTCGTTCACGTGTGAAATGTTGCAGAATAGGTGAAATCATGGTCGGTGCTGTGGAAATGCAGAAGCTAGCGCCAATACAGACATTGTCTTTCCCTGGGAAATGTTATTGGTGGTTACTGAAACACAAAGTATTATATAATTAATAGGTTGCTTCGTGTGCCTTGAATATGCAGAAAACCTCCCCATAGGTTCCAAAACGTCAGTCGTTATAAGTAGGGGCAGTGATATTTCGCGAAAAGATTTCGAGACAAGATACAGTCCAAAGCACTGTAGGGTCGTCCAGCTTCTTTGATTGGTTAAAAAATGTTCTGGCCCGTGTTAGCCGTTTGCGCACGAATCACGAAGGTTCAGTGTCAGCGTTACTTAGTCCTGAGTGGCTTGGTCAAAGACGGACACGGCACCAGCAGTCAGTGGAGGCATAACAACAGTTGAGGTGTATATATAGTATTTAAGACTAATATGTGCTCCGATTTTTACGCGAAAAGTCACTGGCCCTAACCATTAGTTAGTGTTTACTAATTCACGTTGCCGGTGTTGATGCTAACATGTAGTCTTGTGGTGTCTGTAGAAGCTGCTTAACCTCTTAACACATTATCCCGAGTATACTCGTTCACGTGTGAAATGTTGCAGAATAGGTGAAATCATGGTCGGTGCTGTGGAAATGCAGAAGCTAGCGCCAATACAGACATTGTCTTTCCCTGGGAAATGTTATTGGTGGTTACTGAAACACAAAGTATTATATAATTAATAGGTTGCTTCGTGTGCCTTGAATATGCAGAAAACCTCCCCATAGGTTCCAAAACGTCAGTCGTTATAACTAGGGGCAGTGATATTTCGCGAAAAGATTTCGAGACAAGATAAAGTCCAAAGCACTGTAGGGTCGTCCAGCTTCTTTGATTGGCTAAAAAAATGTTCTGAACCATGTTAAGAGTTTGCGCACGAATCACGAAGGTTCAGTGTCGGAGTTACTTAGTCCTGAGTGGCTTGGTCAAAGACGGACACGGCACCAGCAGCCAATGGAGGTATAACAATAGCTGAGGTGTGTATATAGTATTTAAGACTATTGTGTGCTCCGATTTGTACGCGAAAAGTCACTGGCCCTAGTTATAACGAATCCGCAAGTACAGTTCACACCGAAAATTTTTTATTTTGCAACGCCTGAAACTAAAAATTAATGTACACGCTGATGCATCAGTAATTTACATATTTATCATCNATTTTTTATTTTGCAACGCCTGAAACTAAAAATTAATGTACACGCTGATGCATCAGTAATTTACATATTTATCATCTGTGTAGCAAATCTGTAACTAACGATTCACTAGCTTTGAGCATATTTTAAGGCCTCACTGTTAATTCGAGTTTTTAATGCTTTTACCCATTTTCTTCGTTGACTCCCCCCTTTTGAGAACATATGAAAACCTAGTGTAATTAACACTGCCAAAGAGCTCAGCTTGACAATACAATTAATACCGATAATAACCATTGGTAAGGGGGGGGGGTGAAAATCTGTATTCGTAAGTACTCTGTGGCTGCAGTTGTACATCACTTGTACACGTAAGATATTGAAAATATGCTCTGTAAAACTTTATTGCGAGCTGTAATGGAAGTTTTCGACTTATAAATAGTATGGAGAATTAACTAGGCCTATATAAATGCTGGATATAAAAATGCTATTATATACAGATGTGAACTTCACTAGTCATTTGTAGAGACATGCCAAGATCGCGTTATTATTTGAGGACGGGTTGAAACTCAAACACGTGTACCTTTGTTTGTAATTGGACAATATGACAAGCCCCAGGTTACTTTGAGCCAACGAATGAACACTTCGCAGTCGTGTGCTCGAACCACGTGCAGTGCAGTCAGAAGACGGGTGGCTTCACGTCTAGGCAGCAGCCAATGAAGAAACCACGTCGGCACCTGTATATACAGTACCGTNTCAGAAGACGGGTGGCTTCACGTCTAGGCAGCAGCCAATGAAGAAACCACGTCGGCACCTGTATATACAGTACCGTGAAGACTAGCGCGATGCCAAATAATAACGCGAATTTAGTAGGGTCCCTAGTTACTTGACATTTTCCTGGAAAAATTTAGCGAAGTTATCACTTACGCGTGGGAAAAGAAACACTGTCATTACTGCTTTCTCAGTAAGCCTGCACATTGATGTGGCGAATTTGCGAAACATTACTTCGAGTGTAGTCTGCGAGGTACGCCTCAAGAAATTCCGGTTTCCATATCAACATCGCTCGCTTATGCATAGAGCCAGTGACTTTTCGCGTAAATATCGGAGCACACAGTAGACTTCAATACCATATACACACCTCAGCTGTTGTTATACCTCCACTGACTGCTGGTGCCGTGTCCGTCTTTGACCAAGCCACTCGGGACTAAGTAACTCCGACACTGAACCTTCGTGATTCGTGCGCAAACAGTTAACACGAGCCAGAACATTTTTTTGGCTAATCAAAGAAGCTGGACGACACTACAGTGCTTTGGACTGTATCTTGTCTCGAAACATTTTCGCGAAATATCACTGCCCCTATTTATACGTATCTACAGACCTGGGAAATTCGTGGGTTCGTGTCAGCGCAAGTTGGAGTTCAAACGCCCATACTTCTGTGTTATTATTGCAATTGGTTCACGACTTATTTGACACCTCCTGCAAGAATAGGAGCGAATAAATTCATACCGTAAGCCCAATCGTTACCCCCCACTGTGCCTGCAAGCGGCCAGTGGGTTGTCGATGTTTAGTTGTATATACCAGCCATGGATAAGGTATATTCTATTCAGGTTGGGAGCAAAACGAGATTTCTTCTGGAAGAGTTTTGCATAAGAAAATTTTTTCCGCCGCAACGTACCCCGCTGTTTTAAAGAGGCCAACTTTAAGCTGGTGGTATATGGAGAAATTATATACCTATTATTGTGAGTAAAAGCTTGTCTTTGTGTCGGATTGTGATACACGATTTCCCGTGGGTAAATATTTAGTATTGGTTTTATTTTGTAACTACTCATTCACGCTCTTTAATGTCGTTTACAAGAATAAACATTAAAAATACGATTTTGTTTTGGCGTAGAGCGTATTTAAAAAAGATTATTTTAGTGATAAAAAAACATTATTAATTTAAGAACACAAATAATATAGCTGTCATTAAAAAATAATGAATCACTTCAGCTTTCAAATTTAAATAACATAACTGTGTATCACAATATTGTCTAAATTGTAAATATTCCGACTTTAATTTTATCTGAAAAATTAAATGATCAGTACTGAGATGCATACCAGATGACAAATGCCTAAGAAATTATTTTTCATCAAATTCTAATGGAATGTGCAATTATTTGGAGCCTATTTTATTATTTTCTCAATGTTAATACTTTTACGAAAAAAGTACATTAATTTAAACCTTGTTTAAGGGAAACTAAGTTTCCGGCGTCGTCATACTCCTTTTCAGAATATTAATTTATTTCACAATAAATATGTATGTAATATCCTTGCACTCTAAATTCAAATCAGTGAAAACCACTCATTCGCAGTGAAATTCAACTTCTCGAAATCGGTGAAAATGGCTGCGCTTAGAATCAGTGGACAACCGCTAACTGTTTCAGTGAAAAATTTCAGCGAATTAAATATAGTTTTTATTGAATTTAGCCAAATAATTAAGCGAAATAAACACATTTACGATAGTTAACTATTTATTTTGCGCAATTTAACCTAATTAAAAAAAAAAATATTAAAAATTTTTTGGAAGTGGCCAGGATTGAACTTACACACCCTTTCCACGTTCCATCTAATCCGTTTCCTTGCCATCTGCACTACCAACTAAAGTTGAACGATTGGAGTATGTCTTATATTTCTCTGCGAAATTGTGAAGATTTAAATTGTATGTCCTTACTTTTCGTGTTTGGTTTAATTGGTACCGTTAGGATTTTTGAAACTAATAGTTCATATGAGTTTTTTTCACTGATTCATCAGTTAAATTTACTGAAGTGAATGTTGAATCAGCCAGGTGCTGTTGACTGATTGTAACAGTGCAATTCTCACTGATTAAGATCTAGAGTGTAACATGTAGGAAATAATGTTAAAGAATATGAAAACTCCTTAGCTCATGTATTAGAGGGTTCCAGGGATTCGTTTTTCCTAATCATCCTAGCCGAACATCTAGCCAGCGCCCGACAACACAACAGTCGCGCACGAATGCCCAGGCATTCCGAACAGGCGCCACTCAGCCGAATAATTTATGAGTGGTAAACAAGTGCTTGTAGCGGTTAATGAGTACCTGGCTGAGAAGAAGGAAGGTTGAGGGGGGAAGCTATTGGTAAGAGGGCGTTGTGCTACATTTCACACCCATAATCGCCCGTACATTACACTCAGGATCGAATACCCCGCTCGTGAAGTAGGCGCAATGCTACTGATTGTACAGTGTGGGCTGGCGAGACGTTTTCTCCGGACGTAAACTCCAAGCACATATTACTTAAGAATACAGCACACGCCAGTAATATGACATCAGTAGCCAGCAAAATGTTGGAACGCCGTTGGCCAATCAGCGCTAATTGCCAACCGGTGGCCCAGCCAATAGGGGACCTTTCGCAGCATGCAGTAGCCAATCAGCCACACGCAGCCAATCAGAATATGAGAACGCCCACATCAAAGGAACAGCCATGTAATTTCGTTTCTGCGTACCTATTTACTTTGTGGCCCAACAACACAAAATTCCGTACTGAATCATATTCAGTATTGGTTAACTCAGCAGATATACAGTCGATTTAACCGTATGGCACAGGACCCGATTTGTTTTTCTGACCGTACCCACGATAATAGAGGCCGCGGTGGCTGAGCGGTTAGACTGCTCGCCTCTCACCAAGGCGAACCGGGTTCAATCCCAACCGGGTTGACTCCCAGATTTTCGCACGTGGGAATCGTGCCGGACGATCCCGCTGGTCGGAAGATTTTCTCGGGGATCTCCCGTTTCCCCCGCCCTTACGTTCCGGCCGCTGCTACATACTTACCTCACTTCACCCTCATCGGCTCTCAAGACCTCGACGCCAAAATCTATCCACTCCATATCTTCTATATTTACAAAACTTTGTGAGTGGGAACTTGTGGAGTGTAAATGCATCAACCCGCGATGTATGCTCCCACGCACGTGCCAGACCTACGCGCTAGTGAATATGGATCTCGTCACAGAGTGGCTTGAAGTTCAGCGATAGACACAGTATGGCCTGGCTCTCCTGTGATACCTGCTGCGCTGCAACCCCTCCCCTCCCCTTCCTCCTCCTTCACGGACCATCCCCGCTATTCGCATATTATCGCTTCACAAAGTATGTTTAAGGCAATGAGCAATGTAAAGTGTGCCTAATTACCAACGCATGATTAAAACGACTTCCCCAATACTGGTTATTATTCAGTTGTACTGCAGGCACTGTTTGTTAGCAACAATATTTCAGGTAAGTAAACATATATTTTTAAAAAATTTGCATATAACGGTAATTACAAAATATACTAATTATTAGAGACCTAAAAAATTAGCGAGTTCAATGACCTGCAGGCTAGACTCTACAGTTTTATGCACAAATATGCCGATATTAACTGCCCGTTCGTTGTTGCTGTCACAGTTGAAGGTGACGATTGGGCCAGCGTTCTCCAGGAGGGGGTCAAAGACCGTGTGGACCAATGGCTAAAGTTATATAAATACACGTGTTTGGGATTTTAGCTCGTCCCAATATGAATCCACGAATTCTTCAAGTCATCAAGGTGCTCAAACTTAGTTATGATATTTTGCGCATTTTTTTCTACGCGTTAATAGAAAAATATGATATAATAATAATAGCGTGTGGGGAGTGCACCCAGGGCAAGGCAACACCCTCCGAGTGACGGTATTTCCAGCTGGGACCCGTAGGTGACCATCATCCCCGGGCATGACAGAAATGAAACCCTAGAATGGAGCGGCGCTGGAATGCAAGGGCGGGGGAAACGGGAGTACCCCGAGAGAACCCGCTGGTAAGCGGCATCGTCCAGCACGATTCCCACATGCGAAAATCCGGGAGTGAACCCGCCGGGGATTGAATCCGGATCGCCGTGGTGGGAGGCGAGTGCCCTGGCCACTAACCGCTGCCCCATGATATAAGATAAACCGAGACTTCCTCACTGAACATTTGTTGGTAACGTGGCTGCATTATGTCTTACGCCAGTTTACAATGTTCGGTGCGAAACTACCTCAGCAAAAAATACGAGCGTTCGTGCTCCATAACAAACAGATAGGCCCAGATGGAGGACTGCTTGTTGCTCTGGGTAATAAGGGCGTACAGGTCATCTCTCGGCGAGGTTTGAGAGACCAGTTTTCACGACGTCACGACGTAGCGACCCTGCCCCACATCATTTACATTCCCGCACGCCGCCACACACCCGCCAAGGTCACCAGCATCAGACCTCCCAGGTCACAGAACAGTCGAACCTACAGAGGGTGCGGCCAACTACAGCCGTCCGCGCTAGTAAACAGGTATGACGTCACAGAGTAANGAGTGAACCCGCCGGGGATCGAACCCGGATCGCCGTGGTGGGAGGCGAGCACGCTGGCCACTAACCGCTGCCCTATGATATAAGATAAACCGAGACTTCCTCACTGAACATCTGTTGGTAAAGTGGCTGCATTATGTCTTACGCCAGTTTACAATGTTCGGTGCAAAGCTACCTTAGCAGAAAAATACGAGCGTTCGTGCGGCATAACAAGCAGGTAGGTCCAGATGGGGGACTGCCTCTTGCTCTGGGTAATAAGGGCTTACAGGTCATGTATCGGCGAGGTTTAAGAGACCAGTTTTCACGACGTCACGACGTAGCGACCCTGCCCCACATCATTTACATTCCCGCACGCCGCCACACACTCGCCAAGGTCATCGGCATCAGACCTCCCAGGTCACAGAACAGTCGAACCTACAGAGGGTGCGGCCAACTACTGCCGTCCGCGCTAGCAAACAGGTATGACGTCACAGAGTAAGAGGGCCACGTTGGTGTAGTGGTTAGACTACTCGCCTCCCACCTATGCGAACCGTGGTGGGGGGGGGGCTCCCAGTTTATCGCACGTGGGAATAGTACCGGACGATGCCGCTGGTCGGCGGCTTTTCTCGGGGATCTCTCATTTCCCCCCGCCCTTGCATTNCGCTGGTCGGCGGGTTTTCTCGGGGATCTCTCATTTCCCCCCGCCCTTGCATTCCGGCGCTGTTCCATACTCGCCTCGCTTCACTCTCATCGGCTCTCAAGACCTAGTTGTTAAGAGCCTCCAGATTCTCTCCACTCCAACTGCACATGTCAAAATTTTAATTGGTGCCACTGGCCAGCAACATTGCGCGACGACGTTCGCCAAGCAGCTCCTGGTAGCCCAATCGGGACTCTTTCGCAGCACGCAGCAACCTATCTGACACAAGGGGCCCGTTCCAGAGCCTTGGGCAACCAATCAGCGAATAGGTGGGTACAAATCAAAGAAACCGCAAAGCCAATCCACTTCTGTATTACGTATTTTGTAACCAAGACGGATAAAGTTTAACACTTTGAGGCCAGTCCGTTTTTTACCGCCATTCAAGTTCAAGTGAGTTTAGTATGATATTGCTATCGCCGCTACAGGTGTGAGTGAAAAGACTTGGGTGGCTATTAACATCGAGGTGGTTGAGGTGAGTGTGGAGCATCGTCCGGCACGATTCCCACTTACGAAAATCCGGGAGTGACCCGGCCGGGGATTTAACCCGGTTCCCACATGCGACCAGCACAGGAAACCAGTTATTTTGGCCTCTGCATTTCCACTCACAGCTGCCTTATTGGCCCGTACTACACAGAACTCGCCCACTGTACTGTATAACACTCATTATTAGGGGCAGTGATATTTCGCGAAAATATTTCGAGACAAGATACAGTCCAAAGCACTGTAGGGTCGTCCAGCTTCTTTCATTGGCTAAAAAATGTTCTGGCCCGTGTTAACCGTTTGCGCACGAATCACGAAGGTTCAGTGTTGGAGTTACTTAGTCCTAAGTGGCTCGGTCAAAGACGAACACGGCACCAGCAGCCAATGGAGGTATAACAACAGCTGAGGTGTGTATATAGTAAAGAAGTCTACTGTGTGCTCCGATTTTTACGCGAAAAGTCACTGGCCCTACTCATTATTATCTGGTCATCAGCCAATGGAATTAACAAGTTGACTGTGTCCCAATCAAAGAGCCTCTCACGTGAAACATAATGTGCAACCTAGCGTGTCTTTTTCCCCACTTTCCTAACTTAATCTTTTTACTCGCGAGATTTATTGACGCTGCCGTGAAACATTGCTGCTACATCTTGGCAGATACTAGCAAAGCAGCAAGTTAAACTTTTTTTGTCGAAGTTTTGTTTTCAAAAGCAGGGAACCTTTTTTTATTACACTGCACTCGAAAACATAGTTTCGGAGTGTTAAATACGAAATTACTCAAACCCAAAAGTGTTTGACGTATCTACAGTACAAAACAAATCGGGTAATAATTCGTGTTTTTTTTTATATTTTTTTTTTAATCTTTGTTTGGTAAGAAATTCTTATTTGACTGGGCCACTCCTTAGAATTAGTTTACTGTAAAGTATGTCCTAAATTGGTATAAAAGTATTTCATTACAACCATAAACCATATATGTAGCACAAATTATATGCATCTTGAATATGCAGAAAAAGTTCTGGAAAATTTATTATTCACAAATACCAAAAGTGACAGGACGGGGAGTTTTGCGAACTTATTTGAAAATTTTTTGTTTGTAAGTTACTTGGAAAAATCGTACAATTTTCTCATTTCACGATAAAGCCACAACATTTATGACACTCCTTAAATTACTTCGACCCAAAAGAAGCATCACATCAAATTTATTTTTATCAATCATTTTCACTGTGACAATAGACAATGAGCAAGTTATATGTCATCGTAAGCTATACGTAGATGAATGCGGAGTCTAACTTAAATGGGTTTGAACCCAATTTTTCCCCGGATCTAGTAACAATATTTTTTCATTTGTAATTAAATAATACCTTGCAGTAAAATTATTTTGGGTGTTAATAAATATTTAGGGATATCACAATCAGGCTTATGTAATGTTGTTGACATGAAAATCGTTCAAATTATGCTAAATAAACCGCACGAGCCGTATTTAGATGCACACTTGATCTGAGAAAGATGATGTTAATAATTGACAGTTTAAAGACGATTCGGAACTGCTTTTGAGAGTCGACACCCTTGGCGAAGGACAAAACACGCCGACAGTATGCTGCTGGTGGAGTGAATCGCTCAAAGACAGTGATTTACAGCGAGAAAATCTGACAGCTTATTAGGCTGCAACACAGTTTGTATGTGTCTGTAGTATTCCTTCCGTTACCGCCAGTTTATTGTGCGTAAAGCCGTTTAGTCTTTCAAGTGGACCATCACTAATGGTCATGCTCTAACATTTGAACGTCTGTTGTTCAAATGCAAACAGCTGAGCCGTGTCATAAACACATCGCTCAGTACTAAAAATAGCAATATTCCACAGATTTGAGAAATATTCTTAGGCCCACAATATTTAGACGAATTACCAACGTGGCTATGTGACGATGGGTACATGCCCGA
This sequence comes from Clitarchus hookeri, assembly GCA_002778355.1. NCBI lineage: Eukaryota > Metazoa > Arthropoda > Insecta > Phasmatodea > Phasmatidae > Clitarchus > Clitarchus hookeri. The sequence goes on along the minus strand of NQII01000464.1, from coordinate 430,607 downwards.
CAATTTCCTGAATTAATTCACCAAAAAGCTAAACTTCTCTCAGTAAGCTATGTTTGTGTGTGAGTAAGAAGAAATCAGTAATGAGAGCACATGAGCTGCAGCCTATACGTAGGTATAGGCCTTGCATATTTCAGTAGTTTCTATTTGGCAATTGACCGCTTTCTGCATGCGGCAACTTCTTCGTTTGAAACGACGTGATTTTCAAACTTAACGCGTACCACAAAGCGAGGTGTTGCAAGTGGTTAAGTCTGTGCACGCTAAACTGAGCACTTCTCAAAGCGCTGCGTAATATCTACGTTTGTGCACATAGCGTATTCTTAGACCGCATATAAAATCAACACTACCATGGGCCTGATCACTTTATTATTTATTAATGAGTCGGTCAAGTGAAAACGTAGAATTGTTATAAAAGTAATTATATCACTAATTTGCTGATTCTTACACCCACAAAAAAAACTGGCTGAGCTGCCGGTTGGCAAGTAAGTTACCAGGCGCTGATTGGCGAACGGCGTTCCGACATGTCGCTGGCTGGTGACGCCATATTGCTGGTGTGTGCGGCTGGAGTTCGCGGAATAAGCGGCTATTTCGCATCTCCATTCTTAAGTTCTGTGCGGCAGTGCCGCGGTGCTCCTCTCAGTGCCAAAGGCCGGACACGCGCTGTTATCACGTGCCCTTTCCCTTCATTTGGCCTTCCGTCCTATCTTTCGGCCTTTGGCTTGCTATCGGGACTACGTAATTATAGAAACTCTTTGATTTTGTTATATTACACCGACATCCAGGTATTCCGGAGTAGTGGTGTGTCGCGGTTAACTTGCCATCTGCACAGTTCCCCACACTTTCGGGATTCTGTTCTATATATACCTATATATAAGGGCAGTGATATTTCGCGAAAAGATTTCGAGACAAGATACAGTCCAAAGCAATGTAGGGTCGTCCAGCTTCTTTGATTGGCTAAGAAATGTTCTGGCCCGTGTTAACAGTTTGCGCACGAATCGCGAAGGTTCAGTGTCGGAGTTACTTAGTCCTGAGTGGCTTGGTCAAAGACGGACACGGCACCAGCAGCCATTGAAGGTATAACAACTGCTGAGATGTGTATATAGTATTGAAGTCTACTGTGTGCTCCGATTTTTACGCGAAAAGTCACTGGCCCTATCGATATAGCATTATATAGCAACGCTTACTACTTTACTAACTGTATTGTATGGTGTTTATTGACGTTCTCCCGGTGTTATGCCAGAACGCTTATCAAGGGACGGCTTACAAACTAACTTGTGACCTAACTTAAAACTAACACCCATGCCTTAACCGGGATTCGAACCCAAAACCTCCCGTACCCCATACCAGCGGCGCACCAACTGACTGCACCACGGGAGGTCGGCTACCTGGCTAGTTAACTGATATTCTAACTTCGATTCAATCTCTCTGTAATGACATCCAGCGGGTAGGATGATCGCTCTCCCTCCCCTCTGTAGTCAGGCCCTAAGGCATGCATGCGTAATGCGATAGGCGATAGACGCGTATCGTGGGTAAGCAGTAAATCACGGCTACCAGGGGCCGGGCATCCATGACGGATATAAGGAGATGCGAGCGGCCAGCAATTAGTCACTGCCAATTACTGGCGTCGCTCGGCGCCCGGGGTCGATGAGGGTCGTCTCCCAAGCGCCGGCCATGAAACCGCCAATCTTCGTAGTTCCCCTGGGTTATCTGCCGCGGTACTGGTGGGGTTAGCTGCTCCGCCGTACTTCCTGTCAAGTCTTCTGTAGCCGAGGAGACCGTCACCACAGTGGGGGTGTAGTGGTTATACGACTCGCCTCCCACCTACGCGAACCGGGTTCGATTCCCGCCCGGGGTCGCTCCCGGATTTTCACACGTGGGAATCGTGCCGGACGCTGCGGCTGATCGGGCCCCTAAGTGTCTGGGTTGCTACTGCGTGTAGTGAAAGATCCTGTGTTGGCTGGGTTGCCGGCTGACAAGTAGGTTGCCAGCCCTCGCATCCCCCTTGCTACTGATAAGCAAGCGCGAAAATACAACACGGCCATGCCATCTCTTCATCAGGAAAAATATGTTGACTACACAAGGTCACGCAGTTACCTCCCTTCCGTCTTCTCTTACTTTCTTCTTTCTCCTCCAGGATAAGATTATGGCGCCCGTCTACCTGGAACTTTTTCCCACGTTTAGGCCGAGAAGCGCGGGAGCGATAAGGGCGACACTGCCACGCGCATCAAGTACGCTATCTCCGCTAAGCGCAAGGTTCTCAACTGGCGTGCAGTGTTCTCGTCGTGCTGCGTGTACCTATGGAACTTTCAGCGGTGACCATATTATTTTATTAGTGGGAAGTCTTTAGGAAGGTTCAGTGCAGGCGCCTATAGTAGTTTTGTATGTATCTGATGCGTGCATTTTGAGCTACAGCGCCTTGGAAATGCCGTTTTTTTTAGCGGTTTTGGAGTACTCTGAATTGATGTTTCTAACGTACGTGATATTTTGAAAGTACTTAACAGCTCTCGTCTGAAGTGTGTGTTCTTTTCGTAGATCAGCACGTTGGATGCACGCTTAATAGTTTCGTTGAAAAACGTGTATTTCGAACACTCTGCAACGCAGTTCAAGTTCCAGGTAGACGGGCGCCTTAAGCGCTCGGCTGCGAGTGTCAGGTGTCGTAGTGAACATAGTTTGTGGCACAGTGTTGACTGAGGTGTGGACGCGCCTGCGCAGACAGCTGAAGGTATTGAATTTCCCCTACTTGCGTGTTGTTCTTCCCCCTCTCAACGGATGCACTAGCGCTCACGCCTCGCCCCTCCTAGGCTGCACGCTTGGCTTGGTCGGGTAGTACCTCCACGTGGGCGTCCGGCCTAAACCTCGCGTCCAGTGATCAACGTGTTTCGTGCTTGACGTTTCTGTCACTCGTTGCCGCTGCAACGCGAGCATTCACACCTCCTCGCAACAATTCCCCAGCGCCGAACAGCATCGTGCAGCTCTAGGCCGCACAGTGTCCCTGGGCGCGTGCTTCACAAATCCGCTCCCGCAGGCCGGTCCAACTGGAGACAGGTTTCCGAAACCGGCTGCTGCCCCCCTGAGGAACGTGTTTTCGCGTTTTCGCGGAATAAAGTACTTCGACAGCTGTTGGGGAGGAGGAGGGAGCGTAGCTCTTCTGATTACGATGGGCTAAGCTTTCGACCAATTCTGGCATCTAACTACTTTCAACACTTCGACGACTGTTCCAGAGTCACAGAGTAGATAAGTACACAGAGGCGAAATGACGTGGCGGTTCCTTCGACGTGGACGCACCTATTATACGATTGGCTGCGCGAGGTTCTGGGCGTGGGCCTCGCGTCTGACTGGCTGCCGCGTGCTTCGAATAGTTCCCTATCGTATAGGCTGCTGGTTGCGAAGTAAGTTACCAAGCGCTGATTGGCTAACGGCGTTTCGACATGTTACTGGCTAGTGACGCCGTATTGCTGGCTCGTGCAGCTGGAGTTGGCGGATGGCGCAATAAGCGGTTATTTCAAGTCTGTGTTCTTCCGTACTCTATGGTAGGACTTGTCATAAAAAAAACAACGAGAATATTGCAGGTCTCTAAAAAACCACGTCGCAGTCGAGGAGACTATGTTATGGGCTATTCACGCATACTTCAACACTTCTGTAACCAATATTTGAAAATCTTCACTGCATCTACCTGTACATATTTTACCAAGGCACATTGACTGGCATGCTTTCAGTAAAGTTGGCAACGACGGAGTGAAAGTAGTTTCTTCTGTCTTAAAAGTTGGAATTAAAATCGTTAGGTTAACATTTGGGGATCCTGAAATTATTTCCTTTGCTTTCGGGTTTTTTTTATGCACGTAAAAGTAAAAAAAAAAAAAAAATACAGAATATTTACCAAATTATTAACTTTTTCTAATAATTTCACAGCTTCACTTGACCGACGCATGAATAAAGTGACCAGGCCCATGGCAGTGTTAATTTTGCATAGGGCGGAAGAATACAAAATGTAAATATCAAGTAGATCTTAAGCATGGCTTTCAAAAGTGCTCATGAACAGCATGTGCCAGGAAGTCGCCTTGGGGCAGCGTGTGAGGTACTGGAGGGGTTCGAATAAGTGAGGGGCGGGGGGCGGAATCCCTGGAAGGATAGTCCTCGCGGTATGTGGATGGCGACCCGCGGGGCCATCCCACGGGTAATTAAACCCCCCGGGGTGTGGAGAAGGAGGAGGAGGTGATTAAGCGGGCAGCACAGCACGCCAATTAGTGGCGGCGCGCGCTAATCAGCCGTCAAATGAAGGAGCGGCCGCGCGTCGTTTGCAGCAGGACGCACACAGCGGCGCCTTGTGGCCTTCTCGAGACGCCCCATTGCTCGACGTCTTGCCGGTCGGTCTTCTCCTCTTCCAGCGGCTGCGCTCGAGCCGACTGCTGACCTCTGCCCTTGCACAGCTCCGGCCGCTGGCAGGTAAAGACTGTTCACGGCAAAGCACTTGTAACCCCTTAACATGTTATCCCGAGTAAACTCGTTCCCGCCTGACATGTTGCAGAGTAGGTTAAGGCCCCCGTCTACCTGGAACTTCTTCCCACGTTTAGGCCGAGAAGCGCGGGAGCGATAAGGGCGACACTGCCACGCGCATCAAGTACGCCATCGCCGCTAAGCGCAAGGCTCTGAACTGGCGTGCAGTGTTCTCGTCGTGCTGCGTGTACCTATGGGACTTTCAGCGGTGACCATATTATTTTATTAGTGGGAAGTCTTTAGGAAGGTTCAGTGCAGGCCCCTATAGTAGTTTTGTATGTATCTGATGCGTGCATTTTGAGCTACAGCGCCTTGGAAAGGCCGTTTTTAGCGGTTTTGGAGTACTCTGAATTGATGTTTCTAACGTACGTGATATTTTGAAAGTACTTAAAAGCTCTCGTCTGAAGTGTGTGTTCTTTTCGTAGATCAGCACGTTGGACGCACGCTTAATAGTTTCGTTGAAAAACGTGTATTTCGAACACACTGCAACGCAGTTCAAGCGCCAGGTAGACGGGCGCCTTAAGTCATGGGTCGGTGCTGTGCAAGTCAAGAAGCTGGCACCAGTACAGACGTCGCCTTTTTCTGGGCAATGCTATTGGTTACCGCTGACACACCAACTATTTTATGGTTGCTTGTTTCTTGCGCCATGGATCTACTGAACCTTTCCCATACGTTGCAATGCGTCACTTATTATAAGAAAGTCATGAGTACTAATTACACCAAAAGTTTCCCCTTTTTCAACACCTGAAACGAAACAGTAATGTGTACGATAAGTGGTTGAAAGCCCTGCAAAAAATCTACTTGTAAACACATTCCCGTATACTTCCACCATATGTAAAATTAACGTTGCCTTGCGCCTAGTTACTTTATTCATACATCGGTCAAGTAAAACCGTAAATTTTTTAGAAAAGTAAATATTTTATTATTTTGCTAATTCATACACTTATATGCTTTAAAAATACATGAAATAAAACAAACATGGAACTACTTTCTCTTGGTCGTTATCAACTTTAGAGGGTGCATGCCAGACAGTGTGCCCGTTAAAATACGAGCAGGCAGGGGCCGTGACATTTTCAATGGCTGATTTCAAAAGTGCTCGCTTTATCGTGAACAACCTTTAACTAGGCCATAGAGTAGATAACTACACACACCGAGAGAAAGGGTTGTTCCAGCGAACAAAACATTTGTTCGTGTAGGGCCAAAAATATGTTTAGTTGCCCAAACAAAATATTTTGTCGAGTAAACAAAACTTGAAAAGCAACAAAATTAATTTTGTTCGTCTAACAAAATACTTGCTTGAACTAAAAAATCTATGTGTCACCCCCAAAATAAATTAGACAGTCAACAAAATATTTGGTTGAACCAACTGTATATATTTTGTTTGTCGACTCACTTGACTGCCTTCGTCCAAAAATACAGGTCGAGAGTGTGTTTACATTTTTTTTGTGAGAATTAGATAGTAACAGTGTTTGTTGGTGCATTTATTGAGGCTTAATAACGGTATAATAATAATAATAATAATGGTGTGTGGGGAGTGCACCCAGAGCAAGGTAACACCCTCCGAGTGACGGTCTTTCCAGCTGGGACCCGTAGGTGACCGTCATCCCCGAGCATGACAGAAATTAAACCCTAGAATGGAGCGGTGCTGAAATGCAAGGGCGGGGGAAGCGGGAGTACCACGAGAAAACCCGCCGGCAAGCGGCATCGTCCAGCACGATTCCCACATGCGAAAATCCGGGAGTGAACCCGCCGGGGATCGATCCCGGATCGAATAACGGTATAAACATCCTAATAAAACTAGTTCAATAGGAAACTAAATTTTTAAACATATGGAACTTAAAATTTTTTATTTCCGCAGGTTGTCCAGTATTCAAAACGTATTTATTTAAAAAAAACTTTGCTATTTGTTATTAGCAGTTACGTTAGCTTAGGTTGCTATGGCTTACCGCTCGGGTGCAAACGGCCTTGGTTCGATACTCGGTTGAACTTCCACCTTTTTTTTTTAAATTAACCGAAACTGTTTAATGCACGTAGAGCCAAACAAATCTTTAGTGGCACCAACCAAATCTTTGTTTGGGGTAACCAATAAAGGACAACATAATTATTTACTTTCAACATATAAAAAATTAATTTGGTTGCGTCAAACTAAATTTCTTTGATTCAACGAAACATTTTTTTCTCAGTGCAGAGACTAAATTACACTGTGGTTCCTTTGTTGCTCGCGTACCCATTCTCTGATTGCCTATGCGAGTCTCTGGGAATGGGCCTTGTGTCTGATTGGCTACCGTCTGCTGCGGGAGATTCCTTATTGGCTGAGCTGCCAGCAGGCAAGTACGTCCCCCCCCCGCCCCGAATTTCGCGAAAAAAAAATTTCCGCACATGCTAGATTTCAATACCCTGTGGGGCAGAGGCATGTGGCGAACTGTTGCAAGGTAAGCTGTGTTTTGCGCTGTGATATACATAATCGTTTGCTAGTTTACGCATTGACCACTTCAACGTGGTAGTGCAGTTGACGCCACAGCACGTGTGTTCCTACTGCGGCGTGCGCCGAGTGTGTACAGCACTGAGCAAGCACCANTTTTTTTAAGTAATATAGTTTTGAAATATTAGTTACATCTCTCTTATTTACTAATAACGTTTGTTTGTGAGAGCACAAATTTGCGTCGCAATGTAACTGACTTCACTACAGAGACTTCTGCTGAACTATTGTAACGACAATGCAAGGTTATCATGGTCATTACTGTATACATAAAGCAATAATTACGTTTGTGGAAAACCAATTTTGCAGCCGTTCATTTTTTTTTGTGGTAACAAATCATGTGATTCATGAAAAAAAATTTTTTTTGGTTCGTTGCCCCTTAAAATACAGTGCAATGCTCTTTTAATGTTTTATAGTCTGCAAAGTAATAAGCTTTTCATGAAAATCATGAACTTCAAATAATTACGCACTACAAAAAAGGTTTTCACTACCTGTAATTTGATTGCTTATGAATAGGGGCAGTGATATTTCGCGAAAAGATTTCGAGACAAGATACAGTCCAAAGCACTGTAGGTTCGTCCAGCTTCTTTGATTGGCTAGAAAATGTTCTGGCACGTGTTAACCGTTTGCGCACGAATCACGAAGGTTCAGTGTCGGAGTTACTTAGTCCTGAGTGGCTTGGTCGAAGACGGACACGGCACTAGCAGCCAATGGAGGTATAACAACAGCTGAGGTGTGTATATATTATTGAAGTCTACTGTGTGCTCCGATTTTTACGTGAAAAGTCACTGGCCCTACTTATGAAGTATGTTCTCTGGGACAGTTTTTCATATTCGTTGGTGTTTCCCGTCAAGTCATACAAGGTTTTCTGTACAGACAGTGTATTTTCATCCAATACTTTCTGTTGGACCGCGAGCGACCTAATAACTCATAAATCCCGGTGCCAAACAAAAACAGTTCGCCCATAAACTTCGTTACTAAGAATGATGCACTACGAAATCTGTCTGTATTTATTTCTGGTGTTGAAGGTGAGCATTACAAAAGAGAAATTAATTCACCCAACAAAAAAAAAAAAAAAATAAGCGCAAGTATTTAAATGATAAGTCTTTAAGAATTTTTGGGCTAAATAACTCAGATTTAATATTTAATTTATTTTCAAGGTTTTATTTCTTCTTAGAAATTCAGTGATACACTTTGCACATCTCCTTTCAAACATGTATATTGGGAAATTCTTTTATGCTCAACTCAGTCTATTAATTTATATTTACATGACCGGTTAAGTTTAAAATAGGCCAATTTATCCTTAAACCTATCAGCCACAGTACGCGATACAGAGAACACGTTACACAGGGAACAGGTTTATTTATGCTTTGAAAACTATAATCAACAGGAAAAGTGAGGCTACCTAACGAAAGGTCCCCATTTATATGAATCAATAGCTGTTTATTGTTTACCCCTTTCAGTCACAGATAAATACATAATAATTTTAGGCGTTGCAACAAAAAAAAATTTGTTCGGAACTGTACTGATATCGATACGACAATTTATCATACATCGGTAGAGACCTGCAAAATTCACGTTATTATTTGACGACAGGCTGAACTCCAAACTGTTGTATTGTTCTTTTCACTGTTCACGTTGGCAGACAACCAGTGTAGCTCGTACCAAGTTCACTTTGAGCCAATAGTAAAGGCTCAGAGGTTGAGTGACAAATCTCCATTAAAGCGGTCACACAGGTGAATGACTCCATGCAATTGCCAGTAGCCAATGATATCACGAAATTTTCTCACGTAGGTACAGGGCAATGGAGTCTCACGTGGTACCAAATACTAACGCGAATTTTGCACGTCTCTGTACATCGGGATCAATAAAAATATATACGTGCTTTATCTTACTCGTANAAATACTAACGCGAATTTTGCACGTCTCTGTACATCGGGATCAATAAAAATATATACGTGCTTTATCTTACTCGTAGCAGTAGTTTATAAGGCTACGGAGTATAGTTTCAGCAGTTAAATTATTTTTCCCACACGTAGGAAACCTTTCTCAATGGACGGTGTGTTCTACTGTGTACAGTGCAAACATTAAAGCTGCTTCCTATGCAACGTCCCAGATACAGGACACTATGACTGTAAGGTTAAATCTTTACTTCACGTCATAAATGCATGTTGCCCACAAATACGATCACAATATACGTTGTTAATTAGCTCCGAAGCGTAGTCCAACGTTACATCGACACGAGCGCATTACGTCACGTAAAAATACTTCTGCGAATCACCTGGAAATTGTAAATTTCCCTGTTGACAGGAAAGAGTTAACTTCGCTAATGCATGAAAGGCCGCGAAGAATAAAACTGTCGGTGGACGTACGACGTAACAAATGATGTCGAATTCCACGTGTTCGTCAAGGCCATTTCGCCAATCAGGGACTTTGCTCCGGTTCCCCTCAGAGACTCCCACAAGAAGTGGACCAATTGGGGTCCGAAAAGCAGACTGTATTTTTGACAGGCAGGGGTGACTTGACTCTGGAAATCCTGGCTGTTGTTGAAGGGACAGGGAGGGGGGTTAAGGGACGAAATATAGAGTAGCCGAGAGACCGGTACGAAAGCTTTTCAAATTCAGCGTCGGAACTGACAAAGAAAAAGAAGCCCAAGCACCGAGGAGATATTTCTGGGTTTTTGCTGAAGACTTGAATTGGAATCAAGTTGACCGCGGTTTTTAACCATCATCAAGTCCCTTTCGGGCCACGTCTTTACCGTAGCTCGTTAATCGGGGACCGGCGACATATACATTCACATCGAAACAATTTACTCAAGATGAGGGGACGTCATCGGGAAAACGGCCGCCCAATTAAATTAATTGAAGATATTTACGTCATTTTTTTCCGTATCCTCTTTTTCGTTGTCCACCAGTTGTGCTGTCGGGTACTATGATGGTTAAGGGGGGGAGGTCAGTCCCTGTCGAATAATTTTTATAGACTTCCCGNGGGTACTATGATGGTTAAGGGGGGGAGGTCAGTCCCTGTCGAATAATTTTTATAGACTTCCCGCCACAAATTCAATTTCAGGAGGTGCATTACAATTTTTGGCACGATTAAGCATGAATAAATAATACCTTCCTTAATGTTCTTGAATTGTTACAGCTTCTCTGTACTTGATATTTTCTAACTTGTAACAACCGAGGTCAAATAATTGATTATTTTCTGGGAACGGGCCTTGCGTCTAACTGGCGGAAGATTCCTACTGGCTGAGCTGCCGGTTGGCAAGTAAGTCACCAGGCGCTGATTGGAGAACGGCGTTCCGACATGTTGCTGGCTAGTGGCGCCATATTGCGGGCGTGTGTGGCTGGAGTTCCCAGTATAAGCTGCTTTTTCCACTTCTGTATTGTTAAACATTCTGTGTCTGTAAGCGGCGGTATTTTTATTAACTGCAAAGCATGCTTTTTGGAATTTTGTCAGGTACTATACATTAATATGTTAATTGAAACAGCTTAACAGAGTGCGGCATTAAGAACACGCTTGACTCTTGAATACGAATGATATGATCAACAAGAAGCATCGTTATCATAATCATGATCGATAAGAGCGTCTTTGCAATTCATGCGATCATGTGTGACCTCAAACTCAAGTGCTCAGGGAACAATGATAACAGATACTTGTTCGAGGTGATAGAACAACTTATCCTTAAATATGTATGGGTGTGACAAAACCTACCTATAGGTAGGGCCACCTGTTCTTCGCGAAAATATTTATGCACAGACTAGACTTCAACTTCTTACGTGGAGGTTTGCCAATTTCCTTTGGCTATCGGCCGCGTGACTGTGTGAGAAACATTACCTACTCGTCTAGGCCAATCATTATCAAGTTACCCGACATTGGACGTCCGTGATTGGCTGGTAGACACCTAAGACGCGCGCGAGTTAAAATCATCAAACCGCGATATCGGTTCTGATCTAACGTGTTTTGGAGTACAACTCGTCGAGGAATTTTTTTCGCGAATAACAGGTGGATCTACCTACAAGCCTATTGTGTGGGGAAAAACTGTTTAATAACAGAGACACACGATCCGGCATGCAATTGGTGACTGGTAACATTATGATATGATTGATGATTATGATTATATAATTACTGGCGAGGGAAAATTGTACCACAGAGTACTTAACACTCTGAGTGCGGTACATATTTACTGACAATCAAGACAAGCTAGGAGTAAGTCGCCTATATTCACGACCCGCATGAACCTCAGTTCTGTAGATCTCTGTACGTCCATAATTGTCCTATTGGCTCACACACAACACCGGACACTCCTACTATACGGTACAGCGTTCATTACTGGCCGGCTCTCTGTCAATATTATGCCGGGACGAAAGTATCCCAATTAATCAAACGTAGGGCCACAGTGACTTTTCGCGTCAAAATCGGAGCACACAGTAGACTTCAATACTATATACACACCTCAGCTGTTGTTACACCTCCATTGGCTGCTGGTGCCGTGTCCGTCTTTGACCAAGCCACCCAGGACTAAGTAACTACAACACTGAACCTTCGTGATTCGTGCGCAAACGGTTAACACGGGCCAGAATATTTTTTAGCCAATCAAAGAAGTTGGACGACTCTACAGTGCTTTCGACTGTATCTTGTCTCTTAATCTTTTCGCGAAATATCACTGCCCCTAATCAAACGTTATTTCCTAGGTNGTGCTTTCGACTGTATCTTGTCTCTTAATCTTTTCGCGAAATATCACTGCCCCTAATCAAACGTTATTTCCTAGGTAGAATAATATACAACCCAAGCTGTGAGTGTTGCTGACATAAAATTACGCTGCAGAGGACCTTCATATAAACTACGGGAGAAGTTATATTTCTTCGTCCATGTTTCCACTAAGAATGCGGATAGTGTAATGTTAAGGCAAGTCCGTACGAGCCAGTTGAACTCATACGCCGTAATGTTACGTCGGCAGAACCCGAAGCGTTACGAACACAGAGGTGAAATGGCTGCACGTTTTGCTAACTCCAGCAGCACACGCCAGCAATACGGCGCCACTAGCCAGCAACATGACGAAATGCCGTTCGCCAATCAGCGCCAAGTCACTAACTTGCCAGGGTGTGCAGCGCAACCAATAGGATATATTTCGCGGAACTCAATAGCCAATCAGAAGCAAGGCCCACTTCAGGGCCACGCGCATCTCATCACCAAATGAGTGCATCTACTTCAAAGGAAACGCTATGCCATTCCACTTAATGCTTGCTTTTCTGTAGTCCATTCACGGTTACTTCCAACTTTTTTTGAAGCCCTGTTAAAGATCTACTTCCAGGATAGTTCTCCGCCTCGTGCAAACACAGTTTAACGATGCCCAAAAAATTACACCGAAGGGACAACGCACGGGTTTCATACGCACTCAATATTATAATACAATTTGCATTACAACTACTTCTCCAACATGCCTACCTTCTCCCAGTTTTTATTAGCATAAATTATAAATGGAACATTGTAATTTAGAGATGAAATACAAGCAAAAGTTCAATTTAACTAAGGTCAAGACACTTTTAATATTACCACAAGTGTGTTACAAGGCATATTTAGGAAACAAGCAAACACGTCATACGTGAATGATTTTTCAAAGATTTGATTTCAAAAGTGTGAAGAAACCGTGAAACTGCAGGTTAAATAAAGATTATTCACGGCAAAGTAAGTACTTTCGGAACAAACATTTTAAAAAAAATCACCCCCTCTATTTACACATGTGTTATGATATGATTAACAAGGTTCATCATCATACCTTAAAAGGGTATAGGGGAAATGCAAGTTACTTAATTAGCGTACTGTAATAAACACTATATAAAAGGAGTTCATTTAAAATTAAGATTGTACAATATTATTTCAATATAAACATTATGAAGTATGCGCGGGAGGATGGGAAGTGGGGGTGTTAAACAAATATACTGAAGTATTAATTTATATTAAATTATGAAGATTTAACCAGTCCCATTATTATTAAAGTCTAATTGGAGAGTCCTCCCTACCTTGCTCATGATTCCGAAGGCTGACTAAGATGGTGGAAGTCGACGGCCGGACACACCCATCTTCAGTGGTCTTCGTTCCAATGGCCCGACGACAAAAGACACCGCCCATGGACTACGCTGCCCTATATCGGCTGCGTCGTCCTTGCTTACTGGCCGGTGGAGGGCTTTTCTGTGGTTTGCGACTTCATACGTAATTTCAGCAATCTCGGCCCGTGTCCTGGATAAATAAGTGAAGGTGTGATCAGGCAGGCCGCTCAGCTAAGGCCTGGTCACTACTCGTGACATCATGTTAGAGTACACGCAAGCATTCATTCTCCCGGTTAAACCTTTCAGACCTACATTAATTTAAAATTTCAGGTGTTGCAATCAAGAAATTGGATGATCCGTGCTGAACTTCAAGTCAACGAAACTCTTGTTTCGTTATCACGACTAATGAGCTATAGGGTTTGTGCTACAGTAATGTGAACCATTCTTAACCTAAGACAATAACAAAGCTTACGAATCAGATACTGATAGGGGAAGATCATTGAACACTGAGACTTGCAATGCACAGTACCATCCAAAAATAACCTTCATGTGCATTATGTGCACAATTGTGTACTCTGGGTCTGAATGAGTTAAGATGGTTTNTACCATCCAAAAATAACCTTCATGTGCATTATGTGCACAATTGTGTACTCTGGGTCTGAATGAGTTAAGATGGTTTGCACGTCTGAAGTCTGAAATCATGGGAACGCTAGGGGTGACCGATACATGCTCATCAACTCTCTCATCGCCTCTACGCGCAAAGCACTGAACTGGCATGCAATTTTGCCGTCGATAATGTGTCTCTATGAGACTTTCAGCAGACCCTATACCATTTTATGACGTAATAATAATAATAAAGGTTTGATGCAAGTCCCTNTCTCTATGAGACTTTCAGCAGACCCTATACCATTTTATGACGTAATAATAATAATAAAGGTTTGATGCAAGTCCCTACTCTTTTAATGTTTTGTACCGGAATTTCCATACCTAGAAATGACCGTGAAAACACCCGTTTGAGCCATTTTCACCATCACAAAAACATGCTTTAGAGAGAAATGGAGGAACTGAAAAAGTATACAGACGCGTATCGTTTCTTAAATTATATTCGTAAGCAGACCTCACTCAGACACGTTGGACGGTTATTTAATAAAACGTTTTCTGCTGAAACTGAACACACCATTCCGCGACCTACTCAGGTAGTCATGTGAAGTTGAAGACGAATTAATATAAAAAAGTGGAACAGTTGTGACGTCACCGAAACGTCATTAAGGACCGCGGTGGCTGAGCGGTTAGACTGCTCGCCTCCCACCAAGGCAAACCGGGTTCAATCCCGTATTTTCGCAAGTGGGAATCGTGAACAGACGATGCCGCTGGTTGGCAGGTTTTCTCGGGGATCTCCCATTTCCTTCGCCATTGCATTCTGGCGCTGCTCAATTCGCACCTCACTTCGCCCTCATCGGCTCTTAAGACCTCGTTGATAAGAGCCGCCTAAATCTCTCAACTCAATGAAACTTCATTAACACCACCATATTTGCCTGAAAAAGTTGGATGCCTTCAGTTTCCATCAAACATCTGAAAATTGGACAAAATTCTAAAATTTCTTCGGTGTCTGAGGGGTTCGACCTATCAGAATCGCGCACGACAAAAATGGCCATTTCCGACGTCGCGAAACTTTAAAATAACCAACAATTTCTGGAAATAAGATAAGGTTATGAAAAAAATTAACACTGGCAGTGCTGACAATGTATAATTACGTCGCCTGAATTTAACTGAGTTTTATGGAGTTTGCCGTAACATTATGACATCCGCATTCTATAAAGATATGGGCAAAAAAACCATTACTTTGCCAGTATTTTACATAAGGTTGACGCATGCCATACTGTAAGTATTTAGAAGCACCGCTGTCACACCACTACCATATTACCCCCGCTAGGGCCTCCCGGTATATACATGCCCCAGTAGACACGTACCGCAAGGTCATGCCAGCCTGCCGAGGATGGACAGGCAATTAACACGTGCCGAGGGCGCACAAACAATTAACACATGCCGATAAAATGCCCAGGTAAGCTAGAGTTGCGCCAACGCAATGCTAGTTAGACGCGAGAGAAGGGCTGACGGTGTTTGGCAGTATCGCCGCAGGCCACCCCCTTCCTCCCCCCAACAAGTGAAGATATGGATGAGGATCTTGGGAAGGCGACAAGAGAGGTTAAAAGCCAACTTGTGGGACAAGGAGAAGATCAGTCGGGCCAGTAATACTCCGCGCCGGAAGACGCCGGACTAGAGTCAGTTGTGTGCCGGCCGCGCTGCGAGGTGGCAGACAGGTGGGGGCTCGCCAGGAGCACAAAGCCGGGATGCGAAGTCAGTTAGTCATGCGATGCCGAGAGGGAATCAGTCAGTCAGTCAGAAACCAGTAATAGATGGGGCCGAGAGGCGGCAGTCGGGTGGGGGCTCAACAGGAGCTCCCACGTCGGGACAAAGTCGAGTAGTCGTATCACCACGCCGGGACGCGAGGCAGTTGAGTGAGTCAGTCAGCCGAGGCCGGGTATCGGATCCCGGCAGAATCAGTGATGTAGAGTCAGTTGTAATCCGCACCAGACGGTGGCGGTCGGGTGGGGGCTCGCCAGGAGCACCACGTCGGGATGCGAAGTTAGTCAGTTGTGTGATGGGAGTAGCATCAGTCGTGTAGAACCAGTCGTATCGTGAGTCAGTGTTGAAAATCAGTTGTAAACCGCACCGGAAGGTGACTGTCGGATGGAGGCTAGCCAGGAGCACCACGTCGGGACGCAGAGTGCAATACCATGAGCGGCAGTCAAGTGGTAGCCTGAACGAAGGATGCCACGCCGAGAGAAGAGTCAGTGAGCCGTATCATGGAGTCATCCGTTGAGGAGAAAACACGGAACAGNTAGAGAGCCGTCATCGATGACAAAGGGTCAACCAGAAGTAGGAAGCCAGCCGAGTCCACCATGCCAACTAGACTGCTCCGAGGGCCCGTAAAAGGGCCCCCTCAGCTTACCAGACCTCAACCTATCGCTGAAACACCCAGAACTCCAAGAACAGCTAAGTACTAGCGTCGTCGCTCAAGGTAAATCCCTACGCCTAGCGTTCCCCACAACATCGGCAGCAATTAGCACGAGTACTTTAAAGCCGCCCTTCAGGCTCACAACTCGCAGGGTCAGTAAAATATGTGTTAATTTCCGGTAAAGTATGTGTTTGTTTTCGGTAAAGTATGTGTTAATTTCCGGTAAAGGATGTGTATTACATTCGAGACAAATATAACCCAGTCAACTGAAACACCGAGTGACTACATTATTGTTTACCCTCAACATTCAAGGCACCCATAGTCTGTGCCTGGTAAAGGTAACTCGTTCCCTACAAACCACCCTGTATACCACAGATGGTGAGTAGCGTCAAGGTATCTATGCAGTGTGTAATATTACATCAGCAACACTCAAAGTGTAAAATGCGCAAATAAACAGGATGAACTGTATGTTGTTCTACGTAGGAAATAGCATGTGGTTGGGACACTTTCAACTCGTCATAATATTGGCAGAAAGCCTGCCACTAACGAAAGTTGGTCAGTAAAGTAGCGCATCCGGTATTGACTGAACGAATAGTATGATTGTGAATGGTAATACAGAGATCAACAAAACTTACGGTTATGTAGTCGTAAATACTCACTTATAGCTTGCATTATTTGTCAGTGAGTCTGTGCCGTACTCATGTGTTAATTCATGTAGAAGCTGGCTTATCATAAATGCAATTTTAAGTGACTAATGCACATAGAAGTCATTCAATTTAATTGTGCAGGAAACATCTCTGATAAATAAAATTTGAATTTAGGAAAGAAGTGAAAATAAATCACAAAATTCGTTTAATTCCTTCCTGTAATTGACCTCATGTAAACACAACAGCAGTATCTCAATTTGAAAATAATTTTTAAATAAAAATTCAGATTGGATTTTTTCAGTAAAAAAATTTGACAGTGTGACACATTTTCAAACACAGCCATGATTATTTGATCAAATTTGTTGGAAGGAAAAATTTGATGGCCATATTT
>NQII01000464.1:400615-411519 GCA_002778355.1 Clitarchus hookeri | reverse complement strand
TAAAAAACGATTACTGGAATCGGATCATACAAAGCAAACAAAACGAAGGCAAAAGTACAAAAGCCTGTGGGAAAAATAAATTATTTATATATTTAAATATGCTCATAGATTGTAAAGACGCCGTGAAAACGTTCTTTGAAAATAAATATTTGTTAGATGTTGCCAGAAGCAACAAAAAATATATATGAAAAAAAAATAGTAAGTTAAATAAATAATAGTCTATTTTAAGATGTTGTACTTTTTTTTTTTACCTTAGAAAGGAAATGTACTCTATTTGCTTGAAAAAAAGGTGGCAACCCTAGGCTCCAGAGGCAAGGCGGCTAATTGGCGGCGTGGCTCCGTCAAAAGACTCGCTAATTTGGCGGTTACACTCCCTCCCCCCTCCCCCGCCACAGCACGGGCTCTCTCCTGCGCATAGACTCTTCACCGTAAACTGAGAGAGAGCTTTTTAAAACCCTGCTGAGGATCTACTTCTCTGGTTACCTTTGTATCCTTCCACCACATGCACATCTAACATTGCCGTGAGCCGTATAACTTCATTCATGCTAACAGTTACAAAATAAGCGTGTTGGTAATGCCTGGTAAGAAATAGTTCTTATGCAAAATATCATTAAGTTAAGTGCGCACGAACTCGGTGCGTTGTTCCTCTGGTGTAATTTTCTAGACTCGGCTGAGGTTTGTTTGCATGAGACAGAGGGATATCCTGGAAGTAGAACATTGGCATGGCTTCAGAAAAGTTGGAAGTAATCAATCCAGAATGGATTATAGGGACGTAAATGTGTTACCTGCATGAGAATATTTACTCAAATATCAATAAAAAAAGAAACAATAACCTTACTGGACATAAATTCAAACATTACGCTCGCTATATAACGCCAAGTCTCAGGGGCTATTTTTTATTCTTCGCTGCCAACTTAACTGTGCTCTGTAACATATACAGTCAAGTGACTGATCACATAGATAGAGACGAAAAGTATACATACGATATTTAGCCTAACTCGCTTCCTACGCATGGTACATTGGTACACGTCCGCAAAGGTGGAGATGAGTGACATGATTTAACTGCGAATAGCATGGGACCTATTTACTGAGACCTTTAAAAGTTCATGTAGTCTGCCAGTAAATGAACATACACATCTACCTATATTATTTTTTCGCCCGATAGTGTCCCCCCCCCCCTTTTCTCTGATAGGGCAGATATCGTCGCCTATGCACTGCCATATTTTTATATTAAGATATAATATACTTGAGGCATATGCTTTTTATATTACCATATAATATGATTCTGATTATATAAACTATGCATAATAATATATAAAATAATCGATTAAATATTTGTATACATAATTTTAATGATATATACTCCTACTATTAATTAACGATATATGTATATATATATATATATATAGGCGACCATATCTGCCCTATCAGAGAAGGCAAAAAAAAAAACACAAATAACATGGAAAGGGGGAGTAATATCGGAAGTTCGCGAGCATTTGGTAACGTTAGTATTAATTTGAATAGCCCTGCATTTTTTTTGCCACCTATATGGTTTTTTTAATTCACTGGTAAAAAGAATCGCGATTATACATAATAACGAAAGTCAGCAGCAGCTCAGGTGACGTTCTGACACCGACATTTAAACATTGATTTGGAGGTGAACACTCTCCTTGCACCGAAGATTATTCGCGCGTACGGATGACGGTGATGAAGATGGAGTCGGGAGCAACGCCTTCAACGTCGAATATCGCCGACAGTGCAGATACTGCGACAAAGTGTATGCGTTCGACTACACTGCGTGGCGACATGAGAACAGTAAATGTCCAAATAACCCATCTCGTGTGATTTTTTAACTGCAGAAACTGCCCTAGGCAGTTTGTACGAGATGATAACNGCACGAGTACTTTAAAGCCGCCCTTCAGGCTCACAACTCGCAGGGTCAGTAAAATATGTGTTAATTTCCGGTAAAGTATGTGTTTGTTTTCGGTAAAGTATGTGTTAATTTCCGGTAAAGGATGTGTATTACATTCGAGACAAATATAACCCAGTCAACTGAAACACCGAGTGACTACATTATTGTTTACCCTCAACATTCAAGGCACCCATAGTCTGTGCCTGGTAAAGGTAACTCGTTCCCTACAAACCACCCTGTATACCACAGATGGTGAGTAGCGTCAAGGTATCTATGCAGTGTNGTAAAGGTAACTCGTTCCCTACAAACCACCCTGTATACCACAGATGGTGAGTAGCGTCAAGGTATCTATGCAGTGTAATATTACATCAGCAACACTCAAAGTGTAAAATGCGCAAATAAACAGGATGAACTGTATGTTGTTCTACGTNTGTGTAATATTACATCAGCAACACTCAAAGTGTAAAATGCGCAAATAAACAGGATGAACTGTATGTTGTTCTACGTAGGAAATAGCATGTGGTTGGGACACTTTCAACTCGTCATAATATTGGCAGAAAGCCTGCCACTAACGAAAGTTGGTCAGTAAAGTAGCGCATCCGGTATTGACTGAACGAATAGTATGATTGTGAATGGTAATACAGAGATCAACAAAACTTACGGTTATGTAGTCGTAAATACTCACTTATAGCTTGCATTATTTGTCAGTGAGTCTGTNCAGAGATCAACAAAACTTACGGTTATGTAGTCGTAAATACTCACTTATAGCTTGCATTATTTGTCAGTGAGTCTGTACCGTACTCATGTGTTAATTCATGTAGAAGCTGGCTTATCATAAATGCAATTTTAAGTGACTAATGCACATAGAAGTCATTCAATTTAATTGTGCAGGAAACATCTCTGATAAATAAAATTTGAATTTAGGAAAGAAGTGAAAATAAAACACAAAATTCGTTTAATTCCTTCCTGTAATTGACCTCATGTAAACACAACAGCAGTATCTCAATTTGAAAATAATTTTTAAATAAAAATTCAGATTGGATTTTTTCAGTAAAAAAATTTGACAGTGTGACACATTTTCAAACACAGCCATGATTATTTGATCAAATTTGTTGGAAGGAAAAATTTGATGGCCATATTTCGTCTTCGTTTTTTTTGTGAAATATTTTTGAAGACGAAAACTTTACAGTGTGACGGGGATTTAAAACATGCACTGTTTCTATTTGAATGACGCATTAATAAAGTGAGACGTCCATGGCAATCTTAATATTACATGTGGCGGAAGGATACAAATGAGAGGAAACACAAGTTCTCAGTTTACAGTGAGCTGATTATACGTGTTTATAAAACATGGAGACAAACTTCGGCAGTGTATTCCTGACGAAAATAAAATAATAAAATGTAAGTACCACTTCTCTCGTCAAGTTGTTATTTAGGACGCTGTGCGCCCCTGAATAATCCTCATTTCAAAAGCTTTACTCTGTATGTGGTTTGCCTACCTGGTATGTAACAAACATTCTGTTTTGAATGTTTAACATGAATTATCTCACAAACGGTTTATCTGAGAGTGTTACGACAAAACGACCATTTATGTTCATTAAAATGTGCTGATTCACACGCCGTCTTTAAAAATTGCTTAGAAGGTAATGTTACGAAGTTTGATGCGAACATAGAGTGCCAACAGCCATTCCCAAAAGGAAGGGGAATGACATTACCGATCGCGTTTTTAGAGGTGTAAGATATCCTCTACACAAAACTTCATTCGCCATTGTTGCTTAATCACAAGTGGTTTCTGGTATTTTCAACTAAACGCATTTTAAAACTCCTGTTTTGGAGCAATAATCACTTTAAAGGATAAGTTATACATACATGTTAGTCTTATATTTTCGTTAGGGATTGCCTGCCGAAGTTTGTTCCTATGTTTTAGAAACAAGTGGCGTAAGAAAATTCTTGCATATTTGTAATTTGTGGTTCTGCACGAATTTTTAAACAATAGCTTTTGCCCCGTGAAAAAAATGTCAACTTTTTTTGCTCCAACCGATTTTTTTTTTTTATTGGTTTCGTTTATTTTACTTGTATTCGAAGAACAGCCAAGATGTGATATCGACATGTGATTACGCAGAACCAATAGCGTATACTTTTTTTTTTTAATTTGTTGAAAATTATCGCATGTAACGTCAGAAAGTTGAAAACAGTGTTCGGTAGAAACACAAAGAGAGAAAACGCGATCCGCCTGGCTCAAGCCGCTTCACTTCAAAAGAGAGGAGACATTCCAAGGGGCACGAGTGTCACGTCTCCGCAACTAGGCGAGAGACAAACCCGCTACGACCAAGACAACGCCCCGTAAACTCTGCGCGTGATGCACTTCCGACTTCCCCACGGCCGTCGCTCGTGTCCTGCTGTACTTGGAAGTACAGCCTGCTCACGGTAGAAGCCGACAATCTCCAAGTGATTTCTCACATAGATATAAACGAAAAGTATATATATACAGTCTATTTGCAGTTTCTTCACACTTTCTGAATAACAAATTTGAAAAATCGCCCCATTCATGGCATGTTCAATTGTTTGCTGAATCAGGGTTTTCAACTTGTATTACTATTAAAATACTTTTTTTTAAATACTAAATTGAACCTTTATTTATGACATGGGCTGGGACCAGGGTCCTCGAACCGATGAACGACGTCCCCAATATATANTAGGGTTGCCACCCGTACTTTATAATAAAGTATTGTACTCTATTTCGGTTAAACGTACTTTATACTTTATGAGGACAATAAAGTACGTGAAAATACTTTATTTTACCAATTTCGACGTTTGAAGGTTTTATTTAATTGTTAACGAAAAAAAATAAAAAGGTAAAGCGAATATTGCGTGGAACAGAACGCATCGCGTCGATAAAATTAAATGCAAAGCAGCACTGTCGCTTTTGAACGTAACCTAAAATGTCAATGTCAAATAACATTATCATGTCAACTTGTCCACTTGTGTGTGTAACTTGTGTTGCTGTTGGTTTTGGAAAATTTCGAAGTTCAAATTATTGTTTTCCGTTTTTGCTTGGTGTGTAGTGTTGTACGTATAAATTGTGTGTGATAATTCTTCAGTTATGGATGCAGATAACTGTATATCTCTAAGTACACCTAAAAAACGATTACTGGAATCGGATCATACAAAGCAAACAAAACGAAGGCAAAAGTACAAAAGCCTGTGGGAAAAATGAATTATTTATATATTTAAATATGATCATAGATTGTAAAGACGCCGTGAAAACGTTCTTTGAAAATAAATATTTGTTAGATGTTGCCAGAAGCAACAAAAAATATATATGAAAAAAAAATAGTAAGTTAAATAAATAATAGTCTATTTTAAGATGTTGTACTTTTTTTTTTTACCTTAGAAAGGAAATGTACTCTATTTGCTTGAAAAAAAGGTGGCAACCCTAGGCTCCAGAGGCAAGGCGGCTAATTGGCGGCGTGGCTCCGTCAAAAGACTCGCTAATTTGGCGGTTACACTCCCTCCCCCCTCCCCCGCCACAGCACGGGCTCTCTCCTGCGCATAGACTCTTCACCGTAAACTGAGAGAGAGCTTTTTAAAACCCTGCTGAGGATCTACTTCTCTGGTTACCTTTGTATCCTTCCACCACATGCACATCTAACATTGCCGTGAGCCGTATAACTTCATTCATGCTAACAGTTACAAAATAAGCGTGTTGGTAATGCCTGGTAAGAAATAGTTCTTATGCAAAATATCATTAAGTTAAGTGCGCACGAACTCGGTGCGTTGTTCCTCTGGTGTAATTTTCTAGACTCGGCTGAGGTTTGTTTGCATGAGACAGAGGGATATCCTGGAAGTAGAACATTGGCATGGCTTCAGAAAAGTTGGAAGTAATCAATCCAGAATGGATTATAGGGACGTAAATGTGTTACTTGCATGAGAATATTTACTCAAATATCAATAAAAAAAGAAACAATAACCTTACTGGACATAAATTCAAACATTACGCTCGCTATATAACGCCAAGTCTCAGGGGCTATTTTTTATTCTTCGCTGCCAACTTAACTGTGCTCTGTAACATATACAGTCAAGTGACTGATCACATAGATAGAGACGAAAAGTATACATACGATATTTAGCCTAACTCGCTTCCTAAGCATGGTACATTGGTACACGTCCGCAAAGGTGGAGATGAGTGACATGATTTAACTGCGAATAGCATGGGACCTATTTACTGAGACCTTTAAAAGTTCATGTAGTCTGCCAGTAAATGAACATACACATCTACCTATATTATTTTTTCGCCCGATAGTGTCCCCCCCCCCCTTTTCTCTGATAGGGCAGATATCGTCGCCTATGCACTGCCATATTTTTATATTAAGATATAATATACTTGAGGCATATGCTTTTTATATTACCATATAATATGATTCTGATTATATAAACTATGCATAATAATATATAAAATAATCGATTAAATATTTGTATACATAATTTTAATGATATATACTCCTACTATTAATTAACGATATATGTATATATATATATATATATAGGCGACCATATCTGCCCTATCAGAGAAGGCAAAAAAAAAAACACAAATAACATGGAAAGGGGGAGTAATATCGGAAGTTCGCGAGCATTTGGTAACGTTAGTATTAATTTGAATAGCCCTGCATTTTTTTTGCCACCTATATGGTTTTTTTAATTCACTGGTAAAAAGAATCGCGATTATACATAATAACGAAAGTCAGCAGCAGCTCAGGTGACGTTCTGACACCGACATTTAAACATTGATTTGGAGGTGAACACTCTCCTTGCACCGAAGATTATTCGCGCGTACGGATGACGGTGATGAAGATGGAGTCGGGAGCAACGCCTTCAACGTCGAATATCGCCGACAGTGCAGATACTGCGACAAAGTGTATGCGTTCGACTACACTGCGTGGCGACATGAGAACAGTAAATGTCCAAATAACCCATCTCGTGTGATTTTTTAACTGCAGAAACTGCCCTAGGCAGTTTGTACGAGATGATAACTTGAATATACATGCCAAGGTCTGTAAATATAGTGTTCCTTCTCCTACCGAGAAACGGCATGTGACGACTTCGCTTCCTCCTGTTAACAATACACTTACAAGTATTTTATTGCCTTAGAGTTCACTTGGGCGTGTCTAATAAAATGTGGTCCAACTGCAAACATAACAGAAATTTACACGTGTTTGAAGTCTAGCTTGTCCTAAAATGAATTCGCGAAATTTCCCAGTCCCTAGATGAGATACTTCAGCAGGGAATAAGATTTAATCTTTGTTCCAGTTCCAGTGTTCTCAATATGCATCGTGTTGAGAGATAGTGGTTTATCGAGGGGAAAATATTTGCTCCAATACATTTGTAGTACTAAAGAAATAATCTTAGAAAATAATTCCCAAAAAAAATCTGTAAAAATACAAAATAAATACTATTCACCCATACGTGTTCGTCGGCAGCGCGGAGAATGGAGTTTACACTTCCCGCGCCTTTTCAAAACTGCAATCAGAAATAGAACTCCCCACGCCAAATATTTTTTCTTCTCTGTCCCGCCATTCGGTCCGGTTACGCCGCGGTCATGTAAAAAAAATGGGGAGGGGGGGCGCGATTTTCTCGTTTTCTATTTCTAGGAATGACCCTCTCGCGATGCCATGTAAGGCCCGGATAGGCGTGACATGTCGGGGAGGGATATTTATAAACTTGGAATGAAAAGGCTGGTTTTGGTGGGTTGGCAAGGGGGGTGGGTGCATGGTAGACGCGCGAGGGCGTATCCCTGACAATAATCTACGCCTGCCTAATTACTCCACGTGGTCCCNCGAGGCAGTGCCCCCTGAGAGACCTGCACGTGTCCCTTTCTTCCCAGGCCCCAAACTGAGGTCACGTCTGCACCCAGACGAGCGGTCAGACCTTTCTGGGGCGCCCCCCGGGACCATTAGGAGAACCTCCAGTGTTTTCTTTTAAAACGAGTCGGTTTGCCGTCCGTTGTTTGAGATTCTCCCCGGAGACCTCGAGAAACCCGCGTGGCTAAGCCGGACATGCATTCCTCATCTTGAAATAAATTTTGGTTTAGCTCGCACATAGCTAGTCGATAGTTAACTCTTCCAATGCCGATTTAACCCGTTGAGTCCCCACGCCCGTGATCGATACGGACACCCGCATTTCGCGAAAAAGATTTCTCGGCCAGTTGTATTTCATAACACTTTTTCCCAGATCCACTTTCCTCNGGACACCCGCATTTCGCGAAAAAGATTTCTCGGCCAGTTGTATTTCATAACACTTTTTCCCAGATCCACTTTCCTCGTTGGATGTTAGGTGTTACGCGTCTTAGGTGTATGTCCGGGAATCACAGACTCGCAGTATCTGTGTAACCTAATTCTGATGGGCCCCTTCAAGTAAGAAAATGTCTTCTCGCAAACCCAGGCCGCCAAAAGGCAAAATAAAATTGCTTGTGCGCCCGTACGGTGTTGAAATATAGCTACGGGCAGTGATATTTCGAGAAAAGATTTCGAGACAAGATACAGTTCAAAACACTGTAGGGTCATCCTGCTTCTTTGATTGGCTAAAAAATGTTCTAGCTCGTGTTAACCGTTTGCGCACGAATCACGACGTTTCAGTGTCGGAGTTACTTAGTCCCGAGTGGCTTGGTCAAAGACGGACACGGCACCAGCAGCCAATGGAGGTATAACAACAGCTGAGGTGTGTATATAGTATTGAAGTCTACTGTGTGCTCCGATTTTTACGCGAAAAGTCACTGGCCCTAAATATAGCATGTAAGGAAATCTTTTCGTAAAATTCAGGTGTCTCTAATCGTCGAGGACATGTTCCACGTGAAGGATATTTATGGTCGGCACTTTACACAACAAGGAAACAGTGGCCGGTGTTTTGAGCGTCTTCCTTGTGATAAATCTGATTGGTAGAACTTAATGCAAATCTCACCTGTGAATGGTTAATGCTGACATCAACTTACCACGCAGCACTTCGTTCGCAGGTTGCAAGAAGCACCCTCGAGACTAATGCAGCGCACATCATAAAATTAAACGATTGCAACATTTGAGCTCGGAAATTAATTCAGGACTGAAATGATTAATTCCCCAAGCTTTGGTGTTGCAACAGTTTAATTTTATGATGTGTGCTGTACTTGCGTCGTGCGAGCGTGCTTCCCGCGACCAGTGAACGAGCTGCGTGTTCGTTGATGTCGGCATTGATGACCATTCACAAATGAGAGACGCAGAAACATTAAGAAATCATTTCTCCCACGAAGTAGATGCTCAAAACACTGGCCACTTATTCCTTTTCGTGTACAGTTCCGACCAAAAATATATTTCGTATGCAATATGTCCTCGATCACGGACTGAATGTGATAAGAGTGCTGGCCGGAGAAAAATGCATTATTTTATATTTGTATGAAATGCTGTTCAACTTGTAAACATTACTTACAAGTCATATTTCCTCGAATAAAAAAAATATACGGCATGTGTTTTACACAATGGCCTGTCAAAATCAGAATTTTAATGTTTTTGGGATGTACAAATAATAACAGCTAACTTTTTTACCGAAATGAGGTAATTCACGTTAAAATTAGATAACATTTTTTACTCCAATAAATCTTTAAAATTAAGCTTTGTAATGTTTTCGCAATTTTTAAAAATTGCTCAAAATTAGAGAGCCATTGCATATGTTTTATTTTTAGCAGTATACAATTTTTTTTTTTCAAATAAGTTTTGATAAGCATACGTTAAAATGAATTAAGACATGACCTTTCATTCGCCCTCATTTAATTTTGTGTAAATTATTTTTTGTTTATTTTATTTACGTCTCAAAAACTTAAAATCGTGATATTTACATGCCATGACGTGAAAACTATGCTATGTAAGTGTATTTTTTGCAGAGAAAGAGTAGGCCTAATTCGTATACAAGTTAAATGGAATTTTGTACAAGTATAAAGTAATAAATCTTTTATGAGCACTCCTACGGGCGCCTATTTTTCTCTAAAATATTTCGCGACTAGTACTACTCCAAAACACTACAGCTGAGATCCACTTTCGTGACTTGATGTTTTAACTGTCACACTTCTAAGGTGCATGCTCGCGAATTACGGACCTTCTGAACAGGAGAAGCTCGATGCGGTTCGGCCCAGTCAGGTAAGAAGATCCCTGGCAAGAAAGACACCCGGCCAGTAACAGAAGCAAAGATGCAAGTGTTCACGCAGGCTATTAATGGAGACACCTGAAGAGATTTTTACTCCTTACGTACAGGTTTGCACATTTATTTTGGCTATTGGCTGTGGGTATATGTGAGAAGACATCTTCTACTTGACTGGAACAATCAGAACCAAGTTACCGTGGCAGATAACGTCCGTGATTGGCTGACAGAAACTCAAGACGTGTGGGAGTTAAAAATCATCGAACCAAGATATTGGTTCTGAACTAACGAGTTTTGGAGTACAACAAGTCGTGAAATCTTTTCGCGAAAAACAGGTGGCCCCAGTGGTTAGGCTATCTATATGGAATTTTATTTAGTTCGTGTTACTACACTCAGTGTTGGTTTCATGAATAATCTCATTCTATCCAGTGTAAAATCAAGTCCAAAAGCAGAGGCTGAAGCCATTTTAGCCCTCCTGCGGACTCGTCCTGTACGAATGCAACACGTACACGATTGTTAACACTTGGGAATGAACGTTTTACTTTCCACCTGGCAGAGGGTTCCTCGCTAGATAACGTCTGAAGTGGAGTGCACCATTAGCCTTCTTTCTTCCGGGCAGACGTTGATCGACAACCTGTTCGGAAGGGGCCGCGGTGATGTATTGGTGAGACCACTCGCCTCCCACCAAGGCGAACCGGGTTCCGTCCCCGGCGGGGCCGCCCACGGATTTTCGCACGTGGGAATCGCGCCGGGCGATGCCGCTGGTCGGCGAGTTTTCTCGGGGATATCCCGTTTCCCCAGGCCTTTCATTCCGGCGCTACTCCATACTCAC
>NQII01000464.1:389080-400249 GCA_002778355.1 Clitarchus hookeri | reverse complement strand
CTTGCCCGGCGCCGAACTACATAGCTGCACGGCGACGTTAGCCCTCCACTGTACCTTCCTCTTGTTTCCCCATTCTTGTTTATTGACTCTTTCATTCCCTTTGTAGGCAATTGTGTTCATGTTGCATAAGAAGATCATATTTGGCCGGTGCTGTACTCTGAGAGGCTCAGTGCCCAATGATATTCCCCGACTGTAACTGGATCGTAAACCGTGCCACTGCTCTACGTTATGACTGGTTCATATCACTGTAGCCGGACAAGTCTACGTCGTATTGGTTGTGACAACTAGGGCCAGTGACTTTTCGCGTAAAAATCGGAGCACGCAGTAGACTTCAATACTGTATACACACCTCAGCTGTTGTTATACCTCCATTGGCTGCTGGTGCCGTGTCCGTCTTTGACCAAGCCACTCAGGACTAAGTAACTCCGGCATTGAACCTTTGTGATTCGTGCGTAAACTGTTAACACGGTCCAGAACATTTTTTTTAGCCAATCAAAGAAGCTGGACGACCCGACAGTGCTTTAGACTGTATCTTGTCTCCAAATATTTTCGCGAAATATCACTGCCCCTAGTGATAACTACTGACACCCGAATTTCGCGAAAAGATTCTGCTCATGCTAGATTTCAAAAGCCCACCAGCGTACCAGCAGTTTTCATTTACTTATTGGCCACGAGTCTTTATGAGAAGACATTTTCTTACTTGACGGCCCAATCAGAATTCGGAAACTTGGTACGCAGACACCTAAGACGCGTAAAACGGAAAACATCCAATCACGAATGTGGATCTGACCTATAGTGTTATGAAATACAACTGGTCGTAAAATATTTTCGCGAAAATAGGGTGTCCCTACAAGACATTTGAAAGATTCGCGGATTCATTTTAGGACACGTTAGACTTTGAAAACATGTAGGTTTGTATTACTTTTGCAATCGTGTAATGGTAATAGACAGGATGCTTATAGTATTGAAGTCTACCGTGTACTTCTATTTTTTCGCGAAAAATCACTAGCTCTAACCATATATAATAACAGATTAAAAACTCTTAAAGCTAAACATTTATTATGGATACAGTTGAAAAAAAANAGAATAAATATTTTTTTCGACTCTTCTTAAAAATAATTTGATTCTTAAATTTTTTTTTACGCAAAAAGGAAAATTATTAAATTCCATCAGTACTTTCATCAAAAATTGATCGTTTTTCCAGAGCAGTCATTTTGAACACGTATTCCTTCAGCACGGAGGCAAGTGTGTTAACCACTTCGCTGCAGGGATACGTCAGCGGGAACGTTTTATTTTCGCGAAAATATTCCATGACTTGTATTTCAAAAAAATTGAGACGTGACTCTTTTTCGAGTCTGTATGCATGCTTTTAATTGTTTAGTTTATTGGGTTCATAAGATCACGTATGTAAAAATATATCGGACCTATTCAATTCTTCCTCAATTTCTTCTACACAACAGATGTGAATACTTCACGTTCGTAAACACCACATGCAAAAAAAAACTGCAAACACGATCACGCACACTGAAAAAATTATTTTGTGGTAGCCACGAAATGTTTTGTTAGTATTTACCCTGACAAATAATCTTTGTAGAGAACACTATATTATTTACTTAATCATCACCACTAAACTTTTGAGGCCAGTACGAAAATATTTGTAGTAATTACAAAATAATTTGTCAGGGTGACCTCTCTACAAAATATTTTTCCCCGAGCAGATGTGCCCTTTAATATTTTATTTGATTGCAGATAGCTACCCTTGCACATCGTAAAAACAATTGTGCGATGCTTTACAAATTAAAAGGCTCATTGACTTTTGGTTGGGAAATTTCTTACTCCAAGGAATGTACACTTCTCTAACCTGGCAACACTTTTAGTACGACAAATACGAAGAATTTGTCCTTCGCCTTGGCAACACTGTTTTGAAGTCAACAATGGAGTGTTTATTATTATAGTCCACTTGCGCCATGCCACAGTAACAGGCCTGCTTTCAGGTTATTTCTCCACCTCCTGCAAGTAAAGCTTAAGTCTAGAAAATTGCACCAAAGGGACAACGCGCCGCATTTGTGCGCACTCAGTTCAATAATATTTTACATGAGAACTATTTCTTACTGGGCATTATCAATACGCCTTATTTCTCTCTGTTTTACTTGAATTAATCTAAAGTTGATATGTTTTAATTCATAACAAAATATAAGTTAAAGTTAAATCTTATTTTTTTCTAACCTACTCTAAAACTAAGTGTTATATGTTAGTCCGCGGTAGGAACGGGATTATTGCGTCTCAGGGCTAACCCCTTACGCTTACAAGGGAAGGAAAAAACATGCAAGGAGATGTGCATCGCGGCAAAGAGGGATTGGGTTTCCCATGGCCGAGTTTGGCCATGAAAAACCTCCCTAATGTACTTATAGTTGAACTACATCTAGAAGAGAAAGGGAAAAACCGGCACAGACACTGTAAAAAACCCTTTCGACAGGAAAGAATTAAAAATTGTTACATGCATTATGAGAAAATGCTACAGGAGAAGGATAGTGGGTACCATGCTCTTTATTATTGGGAGAGGAGAAACTAGTAGAGAGGTGGCTGGGAAAGTTAAATCTGACCAAAAATACGATACATTCATGTTAACAGAAGCATACAACGCGGGCGATACACAACATATCTAGGGAACAACCAAACTCGTCATACATGGGGTGATTTTTCAAAGGTTTGATTTAAAAAAAAAAAAAGTGTGAATATAACTGCGAGTAGACTGCACTAAGATTGTAGGCAGTGAAAACTCTCGTCACAGCTGCGGGGAAGGAATGTGCCGGCCTCCAGGTCGAACCTGGAGGATGTCCTGTTGTTGCACGCAGGACACGGCCGTGCCGGCTAATTGCCGACAAGACTGCGGCAGGACGAGGTCCTGTGTCGGCTCCTGTGAGCCCAGGCGCCGCCAGGACTGTGCTACAAGTCCTCCCTAACTACCCCTAACCCTCAGCACCCTGAGGGTCTGACTTCTTCCCGCTCGCTTCGCGCACCACGCCCTCCTACAAGGCTAACAAAACATGCCCGTTGTCTTCGTAGGAAGCGGAATGTTTTTCTTGGATTGGTACGTGATAACGTAGGGGCCCACCTGCTCTTCGCGAAAAGACTTTTGCTCGAGTCAGACTCCAATGTCTCACATGCAAGCTGGCAAATTTCCCTTTCGTTATTGCTAGGGATAGGAATATTTCGCTAGTTCTATGACCTGTTGGCTAGAATCCACAGCCCTCAGATGTTTGTACATTGGCTGCTGCTCCAGAGAGTAGCCAGTGTTACCTCACACCTGGCAGTATGGAATCCGCTACTTGTTTCCTTGCAAGTCTGCTATTGGCCCACAGTCGTCCAGGGCGTGTGGAATAAACCGTGATCCAATTACAAAGTTTACTTCAATGCGCACGTGTTGGTCTTCTATCTCGTCCCGAAATGAATTCGCGAATTTTTTTTTTATCCGTTGTTATTGCGGACGCAGGTCTGCGTGAGAAGGCATTTTCTACTCGACTGGGCCAATCAGGATAAAGTTACCATTGCGCTGAACGTCTGTAATTTGCTGGCAGACACTTAAAACGTGTGCGATTTAAAATCATCCAACCGCGATATTGGTTCTGAACTAACGTATTTTGGAGTACAAATAGTCGAGGAAATTTTTCGCTAAAAACAGGTGGCTCTATGTAAAGGACATCTTATTTTAACGGCAAAGAGTTCTACGCAGGTGAGAATTTACTATACAGAACATTGGAGTCTAGCCTTCGTGTAAATCTTTTCGCGATAAACAGGTGGCCCTTTACACGACATATTTAGTAAACAACCGAACACGTCATACATGGGATTGGTTTTTCAAAGGTTTGATTTTTAAAAAAGTGCGAAGACACTGAGAGCAGCATATACGAGGCGTGTAGCTCAAAGCCACGACCCCAGGGGTGTCAGAGGGGAGAAGGAGGGTTACCCGGTGCTTGTTAACTCTGGGGCTGTTTGCGCGGGGCGCTACTTAAACGCCCCGGCGTGGGGCAGCGCGTGTAATTTGGAGGCCTGCGCCCCACCACCTTCCACGCACGTGATGAAGTCATTAAGCTGATTACACTCGCCGCGAGAAATTGCCCTCAACCCCCCACACACCCCCGTAATACAACCGTCTCCCCCTCTCCTCGTCCCGGTAAATCGTGGGATGGTCGCTTGGCCGGGCCCGAATTAAGTTGTTAAACAGTTTAGAAAGGCGGTGATCTGCCACACCTCGGCCGCGCGATGATGAGGAGTAATGGCATCGGCGCGCTAATCGCCCGGCCGAGACTGCGGCTAATAAGGCCCCGTCCTCCACGCCGCAGAACAGACCACGTTACAGAGGCACAACCACCGCAATGATGGGGACAACACGGCGCCGCAGAGTAAACAAGGCGAGTTGAGTTGAAAGGTTCGAGCCGCTCTTTGCAACGAGGTCTTGAGAGTCGATGAGGATGAAAAGAGGTGAGAATGGAGCAGCGAAGGAATGCAGGAGCGGGGCAAACGGGAGATCCCCGAGAACACCCGCCAACCGGCGGCATCGTCCAGCACGATTCCACCATGTGAAAATCCAGGAGCGACCACGCCTGGAATCAAACCTAGTTTGCCTTGGTGGGAGGCAAGCAATCACACCACTAGAGCTCCGCGGCCCCCTAATTCCCCTCAGGAAATTCTGGATGTGCTGAAAGCTGATTATTTACTTAGAGAAATCGGTGATAGGTAATAATTTGAGTACTACGTTTGTGTGTAGTACGAACAATTTTTTTTTATTTCTTTATCTTTGACAACAATACTCGCACAGATACTGATACATTATTCCACTAATGTTTATGAGGATCTTACAAGTTCACTACAGCCTAGCGACAATTATATTCCTGCCTGTCAAAAAATACTGTTTTAATAACCACTCAAAGGGGCACGATTGCTTGTAAACATTTTCACAGTAAAGGAGAATTTACTGCCGCAAAATAAACTCAGGCCTCCATTCGAACGTTGTATAGCATAGCAAGCGTATTCAATGTGGTGTGAACCAATAAGAGTTCAGAGACCAACACAGCCCGTGATCCTGCAGTGATGGATATAGGTCACTCACTTCTAACTTGTCTTAAAATATAGTCCAATCACTGATACTTCCAACAGGCTATTCGTCCGTCTCGTGCAAATAAATCTCAACCATGCTGAAAAAATTGCACATTCGTTCGCACTCAGTTAAACCATATATTGCGTGAGAACTATTCAATGGTAGACATTACCGAAAAACATATTTCCTCTCTTTTTTTTACTCATATTGATTTTAAATTAAGTAATTAAATTTATTAATAAAATGTAGGTAAAGCTTAATTTAACAAAAAGTAAGGTACTTTGATGTTACAGAAGTTAGAACGATTGTGATACGTGACATATTTTGGAAATAACCAGGCACTTCATACGTGGGGTGATTGTTCAAAGATTTGATTCAAAAAATGTGAAGATACCGCAAATAGACTATATCTTTAAATGTGCGCAGACCTCGAATAACGTTTATTCCGTGCAGCACATCCACGATTGCGTACACAGAGGCTGAATCGCTTACATTCAATTAACGGCTTACACTATTGACTAGAAGCGATACACGTGTACACGACTGACACTGGATTCAAACCCAGAACACCACAACCTGAATGGACCACGGTTATGTATACCGTTTCCGCGGGAAGGTCGGCTCACGAGATCGACTTCAAGATCTGTGTGTGTGTTAATTCTGCTGCAACAATTACTTTCTCCGTCCTAACAACAGGGTCCCTTGTAGAAACGATTATAGTGCAATTTAGTAATTAGATGTTTAAGGGTATTTTGTCGAGCAATTTAAATTTTAATCAAAAACGGTTTCCGGATAATGGTGTTTTCCTTCATCTCTAATTTATGAAATTCATGGTAAAGAAAATTGGGGGGAAGGGGGGAATTGTCTATAAATTGCTTGAAGAATTTTTCGAGCCTGGGTAACAATTGAACTGATTTTCATACAAATCCCTTTTTTAGGCCTAATTGTAAACTTCCGCACTATGTAATCGCTTTTAAACTCCGTTTCAGAGTTTAATTAAAAAATTATATTACTATGTTTTTTTAAATAAAATAATAAAAATGTTTATTTATTGGATTGATTTTTGTACTACGCGGAAAATTCAGTCACTGAACGTGTTCAGTTATAAACAAAAATTCATCAAAAATTTATGTAAGGAACACATAAAATTTGCATATTTACAAAAATAAAGAAGACTAATAATACATTATATATTTAACTAGCAACAACAATGAAAATAAATTAAACCAAATGCCAAAATGGAACAGGAAACTAAGTAAAATGTATATACTTCAGATTCAAAAAATATCTTACATAATATAGGTATGCGAAATGAATTTTGAAAATTCCTTTGCTTTCGAGGATAACAAATCTCAACACAATACTCGCAACAACAAAAAAATAAAATAAATTTGTAGTTGGCATACTTTGTTATATCAAACTTGTGATAATGGAAATAGCTTAAGCATTATGACTCAGAAAGGTGCTCTACCCATAATAATGTGTACTTATTTTTCATTTAAGTACTTGAAGATAATTAGAATTCTTTTGAAAACCTCAGACAGGTCATTCCAGCAAGTATGGTAGGAACGAAGATCTTAGGACATTTTTCTAAACAGAAGATTTTTTTTAACGTGGTTTTATAAATACAGCTTGCGTAACGCAAGATCCGGATATAATGATTTGCAGTGTCTGGCCAGTGACTGGGTTGGTCAACTCACAGCCAGACTCTCCAGGGTGAGAGTATACGTGATGCTGGGATTCACAAAGCCTTCTATTAAAATTATTTTATTTATTTATGTTATATAGGCTTTATAATGGCTATTATTTGTTAGTATTTTATAATTTATTATTTATAATATATGATTTTTTTTATTTAATTATTTATTGGAATTATTAAATGAATTTTTTATTATATCAAATAATGATTTAATTAGTATATTGTGTTTTTATGAAATTTTTTATATGTTAAGTTTTATTAAGAAATTAGGCAAATTATTTATTCGCCTGTTTATCAAAAACATCTTTTCTTGTTTTTAAAATATGAGATTTGGCCTGCCCAATGATTTATTTAATGGCCGCGGTATTCTGACCGTGCAAAGGTAGCATAATAATTAGTCTATTAATTATGGACTTAGTCTATGCTATTCACGGCAAAGTGAGCAATTTTTAAGACCCTTACAGAAGACATAAAAACCAGGGTTAGGAAAATTTCCCGAGTTCTATGAGCTGTATGCTAGACTCCACACTCCTGCTCCAGAGAGTAGCCAGTGTTACTCCACACCTTATAGTGTGGGATTCGTTNCCTGTATGCTAGACTCCACACTCCTGCTCCAGAGAGTAGCCAGTGTTACTCCACACCTTATAGTGTGGGATTCGTTACTTGTTTCAATACAGGTCTGCTATTGGCTCAGAGCCATCCAGGGCGTGTCAAATAAACTCCGATCCAATTGAAAATTAGACTTTAGCGTACACATGTTTGACATCTATTTTGTACCGAAATGAAATTGCGAATTTTTTCAATCGTCCCTAATAATAACCCAATAAATAGGGCCCAACCGTTTCTAGCAAAAAAAATTCCCGGACTATTTGCACTCCAAAACACTAGAGCTCTGATCTACTTTCGCAAATGAATGATTTAGCTATCACGCATTAAGGGCGTGTGTCCGCGAATCACGGACACTCAGTGTCGGAGTTCCTTGATTTTGATTGGCCGAGGCAGGTAAGGAGCTGTCTCCCGACAAAGGCAGGTGGCCAATAACCGAAGGAAAAATGTACGTGTGCAATAGGACATTGGAGTCTTAGCCTTCGTGTAAATCTTTTCGCGAAAAACATGTCGCCCTACTGATAAATTATATTTCAGTGTGTACTCACACACTAACTTTTGAGAGCTACAAAATGTGTTGATTAGTCACATGGNACTGATAAATTATATTTCAGTGTGTACTCACACACTAACTTTTGAGAGCTACAAAATGTGTTGATTAGTCACATGGAAACGGTTTAAGGTTAACCCCTAGTAAACAATTATAAACGCCTCAAGGGCAAGTATGGCCATGACGAAGCATGGCGAGGAGCACTCATGGCTGCGCTATGCATAGGGCCACCCGAATTTCTCTACATACTGTTCACCGTAAAGTGGGCACTTTTGAGGCCCTAAATATATTTTCCTTTCAGTCATTTTTTTTTTATTATTTAACCACATTTATTAAACAAATATTGCCACGTAAGCAATAAACACAGTGTGTATATTCCATCGCCCTCGGAAGTTAACGTCTGAAGCTAAAATTAAATATATTTATTAACTATTATTCCAAATGAGATTGCTTTCAACAGTGCTGACTTTACCGTGAATAGCTAGGAGCAGTGATANGACATTTTTCTAAACAGAAGATTTTTTTTAACGTGGTTTTATAAATACAGCTTGCGTAACGCAAGATCCGGATATAATGATTTGCAGTGTCTGGCCAGTGACTGGGTTGGTCAACTCACAGCCAGACTCTCCAGGGTGAGAGTATACGTGATGCTGGGATTCGCAAAGCCTTCTATTAAAATTATTTTATTTATTTATGTTATATAGGCTTTATAATGGCTATTATTTGTTAGTATTTTATAATTTATTATTTATAATATTTGATTTTTTTTATTTAATTATTTATTGGAATTATTAAATGAATTTTTTATTATATCAAATAATGATTTAATTAGTATATTGTGTTTTTATGAAATTTTTTATATGTTAAGTTTTATTAAGAAATTAGGCAAATTATTTATTCGCCTGTTTATCAAAAACATCTTTTCTTGTTTTTAAAATATGAGATTTGGCCTGCCCAATGATTTATTTAATGGCCGCGGTATTCTGAACGTGCAAAGGTAGCATAATAATTAGTCTATTAATTATGGACTTAGTCTATGCTATTCACGGCAAAGTGAGCACTTTTTAAGACCCTTACAGAAGACATAAAAACCAGGGTTAGGAAAATTTCCCGAGTTCTATGACCTGTATGCTAGACTCCACACTCCTGCTCCAGAGAGTAGCCAGTGTTACTCCACACCTTATAGTGTGGGATTCGTTACTTGTTTCAATACAGGTCTGCTATTGGCTCAGAGCCATCCAGGGCGTGTCAAATAAACTCCGATCCAATTGAAAATTAGACTTTAGCGTACACATGTTTGACATCTATTTTGTACCGAAATGAAATTGCGAATTTTTTCAATCGTCCCTAATAATAACCCAATAAATAGGGCCCAACCGTTTCTAGCAAAAAAAATTCCCGGACTATTTGCACTCCAAAACACTAGAGCTCTGATCTACTTTCGTAAATGAATGATTTAGCTATCACGCATTAAGGGCGTGTGTCCGCGAATCACGGACACTCAGTGTCGGAGTTCCTTGATTTTGATTGGCCCAGGCAGGTAAGGAGCTGTCTCCCGACAAAGGCAGGTGGCCAATAACCGAAGGAAAAATGTACGTGTGCAATAGGACATTGGAGTCTTAGCCTTCGTGTAAATCTTTTCGCGAAAAACATGTCGCCCTACTGATAAATTATATTTCAGTGTGTACTCACACACTAACTTTTGAGAGCTACAAAATGTGTTGATTAGTCACATGGCAACGGTTTAAGGTTAACCCCTAGTAAACAATTATAAACGCCTCAAGGTCAAGTATGGCCATGGCGAAGCATGGCGAGGAGCACTCATGGCTGCGCTATGCATAGGGCCACCCGAATTTCTCTACATACTGTTCACCGTAAAGTGGGCACTTTTGAGGCCCTAAATATATTTTCCTTTCAGTCATTTTTTTTTTATTATTTAACCACCTTTATTAAACAAATATTGCCACGTAAGCAATAAACACAGTGTGCATATTCCATCGCCCTCGGAAGTTAACGTCTGAAGCTAAAATTAAATATGTTTATTAACTATTATTCCAAATGAGATTGCTTTCAACAGTGCTGACTTTACCGTGAATAGCTAGGAGCAGTGATANGTTTATTAACTATTATTCCAAATGAGATTGCTTTCAACAGTGCTGACTTTACCGTGAATAGCTAGGAGCAGTGATATTTCGCGAAAAGATTTCGAGACAAGATACAATCCAAAGCACTGTAGGGTCGTCCAGCTTCTTTGATNCAGTGATATTTCGCGAAAAGATTTCGAGACAAGATACAATCCAAAGCACTGTAGGGTCGTCCAGCTTCTTTGATTGCCTAAAAAATTGTTCTGACTCATGTTAACCGTTTCCGCGCGAATCACAAAGGTTCAGTGTCGGAGTTACTTAGTCCTGAGTGGCTTGGTCAAAGACGGACACGGCACCAGCAGCCAATGGAGGTATAACAACAGCTGAGGTGTGTATATAGTATTGAAGTCTACTGTGTGCTCCGATTTTTACGCGAAAAGTCACTGGCCCTACCTACGGCCTTACCAGCAGTTTTCTTTTGCTTATTTTCTCTGTGAGAAGACATTTTCTTACTTGACTGGCCAATCAGAATAAGGTAACTTCGATACCGTACGTATACGATTCGTGGGTCGATACGTAAGGACGCGTAACACCGTGGGCATAGATCATCCAATCACGAAAGTGGATCTGGGCTAAACTGTTATGAAATACAACTGGTCGCGAAATATTTCTGCGGGAATCTTAAGCGCCCCTACCATTTCGCGTGTGATATTTCAAGTTTCATAACAAGCTCTTTCCAGCAACTTGGCGCCCCAGGATTTATTTTTTTTCCATTGGTAATATTCTATATTTAATATTCACAAAAAAAAACTAGCATGGCTTGTTTTTTTCTTTTACATTCAGTGTCAGTTAGCTTGTTATATTTTATAGCACACGCCGCAAGTAAGCGTATGTACAGTGTATTTATACCCACACGTGACGAAACCGCAGAGGAAAATATCATAAATCACTTTGCAGGGAGTTAACTGAGCGAAGAATTGAGGTCACTGCAGATAAGGCTGTTGCGCGCGGGTTATTATCTCTTTGTGTCTGCGCATGCGCATGTTTGCGGCCGTGAGCATTCTACGTCGGCCAACCGATTCCCGCCGACTGATGCACAAGTCTAACAGTATCTGTGCATGCCCCCCCCCCC
>NQII01000464.1:359868-389047 GCA_002778355.1 Clitarchus hookeri | reverse complement strand
ACCCATCGTCCTCATTTAGCCATTCAATCTTATTACTCGTTTTCAAATGGTCGTTTTTACCAACTCAGTGTCAGTTCGAAAGCCGAAAGCCGATTTAATTTTATCAGTATTGGATTGAGGGGAATCAGTTCCCGCCATCTTTGAATTGCGCAATTTTAGATCCAAGATTTATTTATATACTCTTTCAGGCCAAATTTAATTTACGGTTTCATAATGCCTGGTGTACTTGAGTCGACACCACTTTTGTTTCGTTGTCACAGCCAATGAGCCTATACGTTCGGCTACAGTTATATGAACCAATTATGACCTAGACCAGTAAGATGGTTTGCGAATCATTTACCCACAGGTAAGATCATTGCTAGAGACCTGAAAAATTCGCGAGTTCAATTACCTGTAGGCTATACTCCATTGCCGTGTGCAAAACCAAGCAAATATCACTTTTCATTGGTTGCTTGTTGTATTAGCAGAAGACGGTAATTGGGTTTGCATTTTATTGCGTGTTTAATATTGGAATTGCACGTGGAATAGAAAGGAGACGGTTTGTTATTTTTATGTACGTTTGAATAACCGTGTAAAGTGTAAACAATCTAAAATACTAATAACACCGCCACTGCGCTGCATAGCTATATTATAGCGTGATATCTGTCATAGTCCATTCACGGTTACTTCCAAATTTTCTGCAACCCTGCTGAAGTTCTACTTCCAGGATATTGCTCCGCCTTATGCAAACATAGCTTAACCGAGTCTAGAAAATTAAACCAATAGGGACAATGCACCGTACATGTGCGCACTCGATGTCATAATAGTTTTCGTGAGAACTATATCTTATTATGCATTACCAACACACCTACTTTCTCACTGTTTTTACTAATATTGAATTTTATTCATATAAATTAAAAATAATTTACAAGTAAAATATAAGTAAAAGTTCAATTTAATAAAAAATAAGATACTTTTATATTAAGAGATGTATAAAATGCTTGTGATATAGGGCATATCCGGGAAATAACCAAACACATAATACATGGGGTGATTTTTCAAAGGTTTGATTAAAAAAGTGTGAAGAAACCGCAAATAGACTTCAGTTAGGGACCCCGAATTTCGCGAAAAGATTACACGGCCAGTTGTATTTCATACCACTTTGGCTGAGGTCCGCTCTCGTTATTGGATGATCTAGGTGTTACGCGTTCTTAAATGTCTGCCCGCGAATCACAGACGTACAGTATCGGAGTTACCTATTTCTGATTGGCCAGTCAAGCAAGAAAATGTCTTCTCACAGAGACACCCAGCCAATGAGCAAAAGAAAACTGCCGGTACAGCCGTAGAGTATTGAAACATGGCATATGCGGAAATCTTTTCGCGAAATTCGTTTGTCCCTAACTATTGCTGAACATTTTTGAAAGCCCCTCTTCGGATCTACTTTTACTTTTCTTTTTGCATCCTTCTGCCATGTGCAATGAACACTGCCAAGGACCACTTCACTTTATTCACTCGCCATGCAAGTGAAACGTTTAAGAAAGAAAATGTGGTAATACTACGCAATATACCACGTACACTTTCATGTGTATAAACCATGAAACACTATAACTTCATAACCCGTAAATTTAAACTTTAGACTCACGAAACGAAACCTCGTCTTAAAACTGTTTTCCATTTATTCTCTGGAAACTTAACTGAGAACCGGCATGCCAGTGTGTACCGCGACATAGGCCTATAAGCTGTTAAAGGCTGTTCACGATAAAGTGAGCACTTCTGAAATCAACATTTGAAAAATTTCACTACCCCTACCTGCATATAGGTTAACGAGCATACTGACTAGCATGCACCCTCTAAAGTTGGTAACGACGTAGAGAAAATAGTTCGATATCTTAACGCTGAATTAAAAGTGTTAGGAATACATTTGAGAATACTGAAATTGTTTGTTTTAATCTCCATATTTTTAATGAATATAAGTATATGAATCAGCAATATTGCAAAATGTTTACTTTTCTAATAATTGCACAGTGTTTTACTTGCCGACGCATGAATTTATGTGACCAGACNACCGCGACATAGGCCTATAAGCTGTTAAAGGCTGTTCACGATAAAGTGAGCACTTCTGAAATCAACATTTGAAAAAATTTCACTACCCCTACCTGCATATAGGTTAACGAGCATACTGACTAGCATGCGCCCTCTAAAGTTGGTAACGACGTAGAGAAAATAGTTCGATATCTTAACGCTGAATTAAAAGTGTTAGGAATACATTTGAGAATACTGAAATTGTTTGTTTTAATCTCCATATTTTTAATGAATATAAGTATATGAATCAGCCATATTGCAAAATGTTTACTTTTCTAATAATTGCACAGTGTTTTACTTGCCGACGCATGAATTTATGTGACCAGACNAATATTGCAAAATGTTTACTTTTCTAATAATTGCACAGTGTTTTACTTGCCGACGCATGAATTTATGTGACCAGACCCATGGCAATGTAAATTTTACATATGGATAAAGTATATGGAATGTGCATACAAGTATATATTTATCAGGGCTTTCAAAAGTGCTCACTTTACCGTGAATAGCCTCTACAAAGGTTAAAACCCTTAGGCAGAAACACCCGAATTTCGAGGAAAAATGTCCGCACGAAGTGGATCTGAGAAAAATTGTTATGAAAATCCAACTGGTCTTGAAATATTTTCGAGAAAATCGGGGTGTCCATGCCTATAGGTTACTTCAGTTCACAGC
This sequence comes from Clitarchus hookeri, assembly GCA_002778355.1. Classification (NCBI taxonomy): domain Eukaryota; kingdom Metazoa; phylum Arthropoda; class Insecta; order Phasmatodea; family Phasmatidae; genus Clitarchus; species Clitarchus hookeri. The sequence continues at coordinate 386,317 of NQII01000464.1, read as the reverse complement.
TCGCTGGAACTAGCAATTAATTCCTTGAGTCCCAACGTTGCATAGCCCTTTGTAGAGCTCGCTAAGCAGTATCGAACGGAAACTCGGGACTAAATATCGTTCCACGTGCGGTGGGCTTAAATCGCTGAGCCAGTCCAGGTCCAGGTGCAACAGAGCGTGACCAAGAATTCTTCGTTTTATAGTGGGCGCGATGCAAATACGGCCGGCCGTCAGACGACGCTGCGTTGCAGCCCGGAAATGCCGCCGTCGTGTGAAAGCCTGTGACCTGGCGCGCCGAAGTAGGAGTTAAACGTGCGTCCGGACTCACGCTGCGAGCGCGCGACCTTGAGGAAGCGCCTCGCTTGACCTGTGGCCGGCTGTAATTGCCGCTCCGCCACGCTGATAACTCACTTATCGCAGACCTATCGACGCCGCATCTCGCATCGATATTGACGGCTCGGAGCCTGCGCCGACGTGATTAATTGTAGTTATTAACCCCCTCCCCCCTCCCTCAACACCACGTGCGAGCGCAACCACCCTCTCAATGCCAAAACTTTTAACGGCCTGCCGACTTTTCAAACCGAGAAAAGAGGTCCCAGGGTATGGATTTACAGTGAGGAGGGGGGGGGGATGAAAGGNGCCTGCCGACTTTTCAAACCGAGAAAAGAGGTCCCAGGGTATGGATTTACAGTGAGGAGGGGGGGGGGATGAAAGGAAAAAAAACATCATAAATCTCGAGGCCATTTACCAAATGGGCTTCGTTTAGCATCATCGTGCTCTGAACATACCTTTCACCCTCCAGCACGACCGACCATTCTTCCACGAAGGGTACTCGAGTGTGGGCCACAATGAAGCAAACCCCCCTTACCCTCGGTGCCATACCGAACCCTTCCGCCCTAGAGCGCGCGTAACCGGGCATTTAAAATCGAATTAGCGCACAGCTGGTCGCGTTCCTGAAGGAGCCAATTGCGTTCGCCGACGGGCTCGGCCGAGCGACCAATGGCAGCTGGGGTCGTCGAGGGAGTTTTGTGTGCGTGTGTGTGGGGGTAGGGGGTCACGTGCCATTTGCTCGGCGCGATGTTCGCAGTGGCTGAGGGGGTTGGGGTAGCTCCGCGCCGTTGTTAGCGGCACGGTTCACATACTGCAATGCACCCCTCCACCAACCCCCTTTGCACACAAACACCAGGACTGGCGCAGTAGGAATCGCATACCCGATGGACTTAAATGGCCGTCTCCGGAATAGAATCCTAAGGAAAGTGACACCAGTGAAATAAAATAATATATCCTTGCAAATTTCGTATAACTACCTCCTAGGTATTTTTTTAAAGCATTTTCTTGAAAACTATTTGCCAAACATTTTTTGTTAAGCTACAAGAAGTATTATGTGCACTTACAACACCAAAATATATTAAACATGTTACTTTATTATATATCTTTATATTTTACATAAACATGAATTATACGGTACTTGTTAAAATACACAGTAGCTTTATACATTCGCAACACAAGGCGCAATAACACACAAAATCCAGAAAGCTATATGTTTCCTGGGTATAGATTAGAAACCTTATGTTCATATTGGTAGTTAAATTCGATAAGTGTCCTCTGCAAAGCTGGCAAAGATGACCCGCAATAAAAATTTCAGCATATTCGCCCATTTTACGCCTTTAGGAAACGAAGTTAATTTTGTACTAACTCCAAACATGTTATAACCTAACACAAGTTAGGTTATAACATGTGTGTTCGTATCTGTAAGTTTATTGCTGTTATTGTCTGTCGTCTGTATGAGGAGCTGTTTCCCCGCAGTTGACTGGGCCAGTGAGAATTCTGCCACTACAATAGTGAACTCCCGTTATCATCATCCATTCGCAGAGGTCACAGAAAACTTGAAAATTAATATAAAATAAATTTAAAAGCTTTAGAAAAATTGGAAGTTGGTACCTAACCAAGAATGGACTACAGACAACCAACCCTGAAAGGTTTAACCCGTGAATTTTCCAGGTCTGTAACCACACGCCTCAGAGTCTGAACACGTTAATTGCTGCCAACGTAATAATTACGTCACCCGAATTTAACTGAGTTGTATGTTATGTGGAGTTCGCCGTAACATTACGGCATCCGCGATCTTTGAAGACACGGGGGAAAGAAATGTTACTTCGCCAGCAGTTTTCACAAGGTTCTCTACAACATCATATTACGTCAACAACACTCAAAAAGATTAACTACTCGAACGAACAGGGGCCACGGTGGTGTAGTGGTTAGACTCCCACCTAGGTGAACCGGGTTCTATTCCCGGCGCGGCAGCTACCTGGTTCTCGCATGTGGTGATCGTGGCGGACGATGCCGCTGGTCGACGGGATTTCTCAGGGAATCTCCCGTTGCGTCATGCTCACCTCACTTCTCCCTCATCGGCTCTCAAGACGTCGATGATGAGAGCCGCCCAAATATCTACGCACTCCACTCGCTTCCGTATTGTAAGCATGTGCGATACTGTGTGAGCCAACAGGACGGCTGTAGATAGGAATGCAGAGACCAACACAGCTGGTGGTCATGCAGTCGTGAATGTAGCCGACTCACTTCTACCTCTGCAATAAAACGTCGTAGATATGAACAAGCTTGTAATTTACACTCTCAACGTTATAACACAGGCCATATTAACCAGAGAAGCGAACAAACACTAACCTTTAGTATAACTAATAATAGAGGTTGATTACTTAGCATTATCAGTCATTGCCCTTTAGAAACTGTTGCAACTATAAGCGTCTTTGTTCATTCCAAACACTTACTTTCTACGCAGAAAGAAACAACAAGGCATGTGAACTGAACATATAGATATGTACTACGAATCGAGTTAGAACTGCATGTATATTATCAATCACCTCTGCACGAAAACATCGTAGACACGTTCAAGCATGATTTTTAAGCAATATCAACCAGAGAAGCGAACAAACACTACATTTAGTATAACTATTATGGGGGATGATTACTTAGCATTATCATTCATTCCGCTTAGAAACTGTTCCAATTATAAGGGACTTTGCTCATTCCATATACTTTCTTTCTACACAAAAAGAAATTGTCTTTAACGGTCAGTAAATCTGCACCGCACTCAAAGTGTTGAAACGTGAAGTTGCACGCGGGATGATCACGCAATATTTTCCGGGGGTGTGCAGGGAGGGGGCAGAGGAGGAACTGTAAGTTGTGTGAAAGCGCGGTTTGCGCATTCAACTGTAATGAAGTGTTAGCGAGCTGCGCAGCGGCCGGACTTCCTGAGCGGACTGTACCCGGGCGAGGAGAATGACACACAAAAGGGCCTCGCCCGCGAGGGGTGCATTCAACGAGACGAGAGAGCCACCCCCGCGACTGTACTTTTTATCGCGTCGCCGGATAGGGGTGGCTAAATACTCTTTGAAATAGAGGGAAGGGGGGGTTGTCGGGGTGTGACGGGCCGCCGTACACGTTGTGCAATAGGGGTGTGGGGGTTGGTTCGGGGCGAGCGCTTGAAGAGGGTTGTCGTGATGTCGTGATGTCAGCCAGTTTTGCCAGAGATTTCATTGGCTGTGAAGCGTCGTGCCCGATGTGTGCGAGTAGGGGGAGGGCGGGCACGATGCTGCGAGCAACATCGGCTCATCTCTTTTCTGATAAAGGTTCAGGATCAATTTCGTGTTAATGCAATTCACGGATAATTAAGGGCTTTTGAAATCAACCTTTTAAAAAAAAAATATCGCTGCCCTATACTTTTACGAAGAGTAAAGTTTGTAAAAATGTTTTACAATGGGTTTATTTTTAAGAAACTGTAAAACATGTGTTTAATTATTTATTTTTTACAGTACTTTTACGAAGTTCCGAATTAATAGGATCATCTAATATTATTTTTCCATATAAACTTTAACCCCCCCTCCTCCACATTTCTCCCCATTAGGAGTTGAATTTTGAAAAATCCCTCCCTGATGACAGCCTACATTCGTTACATAATAAATGTTTTCTACAAATTTAATGTTTCTAGGACTAATGGTTGTGGCTGGGCGTTGACATGTCAGTTAGTCAGGGAGTCTTTCCTCATATAAGTTTATATATATATAAGAGTATTTATGATTGCTTAATGCGGCTAATTAGTTTAGCTTAAATCTGTGGTCGATCCGGTGATTAGGTAGGATTAGTGATAAAATGGAATTGCAGAGATTATTTCGGTTTAATTTGTCACTGATGATGGCTGGAGCAAAATCGATAGAACTATCAGTAGTGACGGGTGTAATATCAACAAAATTCTCACCGAGCTGAGAACGTTATATTGAGTGTATTAATTATAATAATTTTTTACAAATATCCAATATGCCAAATGTGTACTAAGAAGGGAGCGGCCAGCAAATTCTTGCACACGTGTTTATGGCAGCCGCAGAGCCTTTATACCTCCGCTGTTTTGAAATAGCTCTCGGATCAATTAACGGTAGAAGGCCTGCTATAGGGAACGGACACCCGAATTTCGCGAGGAGATTTCTTCACATGCTAGATTTTAATACTCTACGGGCGTCCCAGCAGTATTCTTTTGTCTATTAGCTGCGTGTGTTTGTGAGAAGACATCTTATTTCTTTACTGGCCAATTCGAGTTATGTTACTGCGATACTGTACATGTGTGATTCGCGTGAGAACTTTTGATATCAACGTTATAAAAAAATCACTGCTTTTACCTGTATATATTTTAACGGGCACACTGAGTGACATGCGCCCAGTAAAGTTGATAACGATGGAGGGAAAGTAGTTCCATATCTTAACGTCGAATCAAAAGTGTTAGGAAACAATTTGAGATAACTTAAATTACTTATTTTGCTTCTTGCTCTTTCTTATGCAAAGCAGTGCAAAAATGAGCAGGTTTTAAAAATATTTTCGTTTATAATAATTTCACGGTTTCACTTTACCAGCGCATGAATAAAGTGATGAGGCCAATTGCAACATTAATTTTACATAAAGTGAAAGAATACACAACGTGCATACAATTAGTTCTTACGCAGGACTTTCGAAAGTGCTCAGTTTACCGTGAACAGGCTATACTGTGTACACTCTGTGTATTCTTCCAACATATATAAAATTAACATTGCCATGAGCCTCGTCACTTTATTCGTACGTCGGTCAAGGGAAACTGAATTTATTAGGAAAGTATAAATTTTTTTTCAAATTTGCTAGTTTGTACACTTAGCCTATATGTAGGACCAGTGACTTTTCGCGTAAAAAAATCGGAGCACACAGTAGACTTCAATACAATATACACACCTCAGCTGTTGTTACACCTCCATTGGCTGGTGCCGTGTCCGTCTTTGACCAAGCCACTCAGGACTAAGTAACTCCGACACTGAACCTTCGTGATTCGTGCGCAAACTGTTAACACAGGCCAGAACATTTTTTTTGGCCAATCAAAGAAGCTGGACGACCCTACAGAGCTTCGGACTGTATCTTGTTTCGAAATATTTTCGTGAAATATCACTGCCCCTACTTATATGCAACAGTAAAAAAAAAACTAAAGCAAAATAAATAATTTCAGTAGTGACAAACGTTTACCTAATATTTTATTTCAATATTTGAAACAAAACTAATTTCCCTCCGTCGTTACTAACTTTACTGGACTCATGCCAGTCCGTGTTCTCGTTAAGGTACATGCAGATAATTGCAGCGGTAATTTAAAGTTTTATTGCTGCTAGCCTGAAGCTCGTTTACATAACTGTTCTCTGGTAACTTCTCTGATGATTTATTTACCAGTGTAAAAAGTCTCGAGGTGTTGGATACAATCGGAAGAGACGTGCAAAATTCGCGATATTACTTATTGACACGTTACACATTAAACATATATATAGCTTAGCAATGCTCTTGTCAATGAACCATAGGTAGAGACATAGATATTTCGCGAAAATATTTCGAGACAAGATACAATCCAAAAAACTGTAGGTTCGTCCAGCTTCTTTGATTGGCTCAAAAAATGTTCTGGCCTGTGTTAACCGTTTGCACGCGAATCACGAAGGCTCAGTGTAGGAGTTACTTAGTCCTGAGTGGCTTGGTCAAAGATGGACACGGCACCAGCAGACAATGGAGGTATAACAACAGCTGAGAGGTGTGTATATAGTATTGAAGTCTACTGTGTGCTCCGATTTTTACGCGAAAAGTCACTGGCCCTACACATAACGTTGATTACAGTGCAGCGACCAATAAAACCACGTGCCTTGTTTAAAAGTTAGTGGAGTCTACCATGTCACCGGAATATAACGCGAGTTCGTCTCTACTTATAGTTGGGTACTCAAAAATGATACCGTTGTTTATAAAACTTTGCAAACAAAAAACCCAGCATTTGGTCTGGGCGAAAGCAACTCAGCGCTCCGTTGGCTGAAGACCAGCCAGTTACAAAATACAGTGAGCGCTTACGGTCTGGTGCGGGCCAATAAGACAGTTGTTACGCAAGCCAACTGACTAAGACTACAGTCCCTAGTACAGTGGCGCTACCTACCTTTGTACGTTGGCTGACACCCGGCCATATTGGATTCTCGGTTTTTCCAGACTGTTTATATTTTTTAAAATATCAGAAAGTACCTATATACCTAGGGTTAGGAAAATTCCGCGATGTAGGCTAGACTCCACAGTCCTGTGTATGCTCGAGCATCAGCAGGGACACCCGATTTCACGACCAGTTGAACTTCATAACACTTTAACTCAGCTGCACTTTCGTGATTGGATGATCCAGGTGTTACGCGTCTTAGATAGTCTGCCCGCGAACCACAGACGCACAGTATCGGAGTAACCTAATTCTGGTTGGCCAGTCAAGTAGGAAACTGCCTTCTCACAGAGACACGCCGCCAATAAGCAAAAGAAAACCGCTGGCACACCCGTGGGGTATTGAAATCTCACACGTGCCGAAGTCTTTTCGCGAAATTCGGGTGTCCCTACATGACCATTACCAGCAGACCGTAACAATTTAGTCAACTAATGTATCCAACAGATACCCGGTCAAGTCACACGCGAGCCGATTTTCTACAAGTCGGCCTCTTTTGAGATTATGATCTGATTTACATTCTTTTGTAATGAATCTGAGAGAAAACGCCACCCGTCAATTAATAAAATAGTGCCCAGTTCTGCACAATTACATAAATTTCCGGAGTAAATTAATGCACATATGTTTCTAAAGAAATATGCATAATATATTTGATTCTCGAGTTACCAAAACATTAATCTCCTTAATATTCGCGTGTTCCTGTTTCCTCGACATGTTAAACTATTTCATAGTATAATTCACATACAAATATGTAAATTGTAATGGTTTACGAGCAGACTCCTCGGAATGATATTTCTATCTGATTAAAATATTACGATGCAGAAATGGCTGAAACGGTATGAAAATATGCTAATCTGATAGTGTTACGGAAAACCATTTGCATCGTAAACGTGTCTAACAGTGACATTTCTGCATTTGTATTGCATGTTCTGGCCAGGCCAACCAATCAGACCAACGAACCATGACGACCGTCCCTGCTAGCCAAAGACCGACTGCACTTAAGGCTGACTCCAATTAAGGTCAATTCCTGCCAAACTGACTAGAAAAACGGACGAATGGACAGTTCCATCCATCTGTACCAACATGCGATGAAGACCAATCTTGAAAAAAAAAAAGTCGCTTAGTACGAAACTCGTAGCTAACCTCTTCTCGCAAAATTTTCGCAAATCTTCGCACATCTTCACAAATGATAGGCTGTTCTTGGTAAAGTGAGCACTCTTGAGACCCTAGTTACTTTTTCATTTCAGCCATATTTCTTTATCCTTTAACCACCTTTTTTTTTTTTTTTTTTTTTTTTAAGAATATTGCCACGTAAGTTATAAACACAGCGTGTCGATTCCAGCGCACTCGAAAGTTAACGTCTAAGGCTAAAATAAAATATATTTATCTACTATTATTTTTAGTGAGAGGGCTTTCAAAAGTACTCTCTTTACAGTGAGTAGCCCATAACTAGATATGATGGGTATTCACGAAAATTCTTCGAGCCAGCATATCTTCTATAGCACTCTAGCTGGTTTATTCTTCCATGAAGGGATGAACAAGGTTTTGACTCGGCTGAGTTGTTTGCAGACCAACCACGAACGTTCTGCCTTAGAGGATCCTCATTGTTGTAGTGAAATGGGGTAGTGGCCTCATACATGCAAGACAATCAACAAATAAAGAAAATTTTCGGACATGTGTAGAGTACGTTGAATACTAGGAAACAGTCAACTTTTCCCGCGAAAAACCATCATCTCTACCTATAACCATATCAAAGGGTCATACCAGGCGATCACACCACCTACCAACCGACTAGGACAGATTCTCGACACCGAAGTGCCGCGGTTCGTGACCCAGGCTGCTTCCTCCTGCACCTGATCCATAAAGGTTTAAACAGGAGACAACTTTATGAGCAGTTTGTTACTAGGGGAGTGCGATCAGGACTTCCCATTAACATTCAGGCTTTTGCAGATTGCCACAACATACTGCATATAGAGAAAATATGCTTAATTACACACCAGGCTGTTAGGTGCGCACTCCCCACAGACTTGGACATAGTNATATAGAGAAAATATGCTTAATTACACACCAGGCTGTTAGGTGCGCACTCCCCACAGACTTGGACATAGTCCATAATCATGGTAGATTTGAGCTCGGTCAGTGCTCCAATTGACAGTAGTTGAATACTGCCAATAGAAAGAGTAACCGACTAGGACAGGAAGAGATGCGACTTGTGCCCTTGTGGCTCGCGACGGGCCGAGGCACGGGCGGACAGTTAGTTCGGCGTCATTACACCGCGCGCCGCTGCTGATGCGCCCAGTTCCAACAATGATTAACTTCGACAATGGCCCCGGCCAATATTCACGGCGTCCGCGAATTGACGGGCGGTGGTCCAACCCCCCTCCCCTTCCTCCTAGCTGGACAACCCCTTTCCATGCCCCCCTGCCCCTCCTGACTACATCAGGACGGGGGTGCAGGAAACAGCGTTAATTCCCTCGCTGGCCGTCGCCGCGGCTCCATTCCGCCCGCGTCCCGTCGCAGGTCTGCCAACATGCGTGCGTGTTGCCGAGCTGCAAGAATTTTCCTTCATCACCGCTTAAAACACTGCCCCGTGCGCAGGGACCTGTATTTTGGAAAGGCCCAAACCTAAAAAAAATAAATGTTAACTTGTGTAAAATATGGCACAGCTTGTTCGCAGTCGCAGAAAAAAAAAACTACTATGCCCCAGTGCGGTTGGGAACCGCGGTGGTGTAGTGGTCAGACTACTCGCCGCCCACCTAGGCGAACCGGATTCGATTCCCGACGGAGTCGCTCCCGATCGCACGTGGCAATCGTACCGGCGGGTTTTCTCGAGGATCTCCCGTTTACCTCGCCCCTACAATCCGGCGCTGATCCGTATACTCACCTCACTTCACCCTCGTCGGATCTCAAGATCTCGATGTCAAAAGCCGCCCAAACCTCTACACTCCACTCCGAGTGAGGCTGGAATTAAGCTACTATGAACATTGCTTCATCCTTATAAACATGACTCGTGAGGGCATAGACTCATTGTTTCACTTGTGTTGATGAAGAACATTCGAAATCACTAGAAATAAATACATTTTAAAAAATCGTTGGAAAAAAAAAATCTTTCAGCAGTGAATGAATTTACTGTTTGACACAGCACATTTGCAACTGTCACAGCCAAAAGCAGTATGTTTTGAACTCGGCTAGAGTAATATGAACCAATCATAAACTAGACCAGTAATGAGGTTTACAAATCAGTAAGGACACCCGATATTCGCGAAAAGATTTCATGATCAGTTGTATTTCGTACCAATTTAGCTCATATCCACTTTCGTGATTGAATGATCTAGGTGTTACGCGTCTTAGGTGTCTGCCAGCGAATCACAGACGCACAGTATCGGAGTAACATGATTCTGATAGTCAAGTCACATGCCTTCTCGCAAAGACACGCCGCCAATTATCAAAATCAAAATTGCTGCTATGCCCGTAGGGTATTGAAATCTAAAATATCAGAAATGAAATCAGAAATATTTACACGAAATTCGGGTGTCTCTACGAATCAGTTAAGCCCTACCCACACGCAAGGCCGTGAAAAGATTTACGCACAAACTAGACTGTTACATTCTACGCGCACACTTGCAGCTTTGCTTTGAGTCTTTGCCACGCGTCTTTGCTGGAAAACGTTTTCTTACGTGACTGGGACAATCAGAATAAATTTAACTCCTACATGGAGTGTCTATGATTCGCAGACAGTCACTTATGATGTGTGACAATTAAAACAATGCAATCACCAAAGTGGATCTGAGCTAAAGCGTTTTGGAGTACAAGTATTGTCATGGAATCTTTCCCCTAAAACATGTGCCCCTGTCCATTGGGCCTATACTAGAGAATATCATTGGCCACTGAGTCTCGCTGTGTTCAGTTCCGGACAAAAATAACTACCACGTGCGTTATGTGCACAATTGTTTGCTATACCCTTAAGTCACCCGGCGGGCGGGATTACTTAAAAGTTATCTGGACTGGCGTCACGAAATCCGAATCCCTCTCCTGGAGAAGTCGGTGGTGGCGGGATATTGAATGAAAAGTCTGGTAATCTCCTTCCTCGGCGCAATCCGAAATGTATAAAAGTTTCTGGGCTAGGGCCGACGACACTATAAATACCCCATCAGCCGGATAATTTGCAGTTTTTGTGATAACCATCTGGCTNTCTGGGCTAGGGCCGACGACACTATAAATACCCCATCAGCCGGATAATTTGCAGTTTTTGTGATAACCATCTGGCTAAAGTTTGGTAATTAGGTAGTGTCTGGTGTGGCGAGGAACATAGGCGGAGTGGACGGACTACGAATGACGAGCGTGTGTGTGGTGTAGACGGACGAGAGGGCGTGGTACCTGAAAAGTAAAATGTGTTCAGCTACAGTTGTATGAACCAATTATGACCTAGACCAGTAAGACTGTTTGCGAATCATTTACCCAAGGAAGAAACTTGATTTGGCGGAACGGAGCTCACGGTTTTTTTTTTTTTTTCGTTTAACTCTACAAGTTTCGCAGCGCTAGTAGTTGGGAAATGATACATATTTTAATTTTATNGTTTTTTTTTTTTTCGTTTAACTCTACAAGTTTCGCAGCGCTAGTAGTTGGGAAATGATACATATTTTAATTTTATAACATTTCATACTTATAACCACAAAAATAATTACCTTTGAACTTGTGACTTCAAAACTGAAACGAGATTCTAATGTTTGAATACTATAATATTTACATGTGATGGCGGAACGGTTAAGTTGAAAGATGTGGCAACAATAAATGGCATGATGCTTTTTGCTGAATCAAGTGTTAAAATTTTCTTCCAACAAAAACTACCAACAATTACCAAATCCTGTTTGTACAGATAGTGTTTTTTTTTTCAACCTACCTACGCAGGTTACGAAGTTGTGATAAATCTGTGTTTCCACGGCAGGAATAAATTTATTGTAGCTAACTTGTGTCGAGTCGGTTGAGAGTGACGTTTGTGAAATCAAAATGATAATTTCTGCGTCGTGTCCGTTACGCTGGGCAAGCGTGTGCATGTTAGCAAATATTAGACATTGCGAGATTTATACGTTTTAACAGTAAACAGTTTTTTTTTATTACTGCATTCATTATTTCAAAGTCACATTCGCTCATTTACCACAACTTTGTAACTTTACCATCGGTGTTTGAAACACACTTGTGTAACGCGCTTACGATTCTGTGAAATAAATGTTTGCCATAGTCCTAAAAAATTGCCAAAGCCTAGACAGAAAATCATAAAAAATTAATAGAGTCCTGAAAAATTCGCGGATTCCTTTTGGAACAAACTAGAATTCAAAACACGTGCATGTATATAACATTAGCCATTGGTCTGCGCGGTGTTTGACGCCTCCTGGAGAAGGCTGGCCCAATCGTCGCCCTCCACTGTGACAGCAGACAACCAATGCGCAGCTGATATCGGCATATCTGTACATAAGACTGTGCAGTCTAGCCTGCACATCATTGATCCTGCGAATTCTTGAAGTCTCTATAATTAGGGCCAGTGACTTTTCGCGTAAAAATCGGAGCACACAGTAGACTTCAATACTATACACACACCTCAGCTGTTGTTATACCTCCATTGGCTGCTGGTGCCGTGTCCGTCTTTGACCAAGCCACTCAGGACTAAGTAACTCCGACACTAAACCTTCGTGATTCGTAAGCAAACAATTAACACGAGCCAGAACATTTTTTTAGCCAATCAAAGAAGCTGGACGACCTTACAGTGCTTTGGACTGTATCTTGTCTCGAAATCTTTTCGCGAAATATCACTGCCCCTATCTATAATTAAATAAACGTAGTAAAAACTAAGTATGTAAAGAAATGTGAGAGGAATAAAAATTACGGCAGGGCTATTTGCGTGCATTCTGGCCGCTATCTTCAAGCTTGCCGCTGCAACGTATAACTACTAAAAATAAGCGATACCAGTTGCGTTCTTGAGTTTACTGTCTTTTCTCGGACTGGACGCTCCTTCGCTTTACTACAGATTCAAATTGAGGTCGTGCTTTCAACGAAATAATTAAACTCGCATCAGTAACACGAGTTTTACAGTAATTTCCCCCCACAGCTGAAACATGGTTAAATACAGTCGGGGCAAAAGATGAACGTGTATTATGTGTGCCATATCGTGAATAACACAAATATTTTAAAATTTGTAAAATAATAACCAAAAGCACTATAGTCAATTCATGTTTAGTTCCAAATTTTTGAAACCCTGCTAAAGTTCTACTTTTAAGCTAATCCTCCGCCTCGTGCAAAAATGGGGTGATTTTATCATCAAAACCCCAGTGTTCGTGTTGGTATTATGCCTGTTAGTTCATATAGACCGAGTGCACCAAATTATTTTGTGAATTTATCTGTGCATAGTAAAGTGGCAACCAAATGTCGTGTAACCCAGAATATGGGTCCAGCGACTACTTTAAAACATCCGGATCTACATATCGTGTGGTATTTCGGTGATTCGAAGAATCCGTGTCATTATTATCAAAATTTTCAAAACAAAATTATTATGGCAACGTATTAGAACCCCTATTAATGCACCTAGTTCGAGAAGTGCCATTGGCAATACTCAGTACTTGCGCGCAAAACAGGAAGTACCCACGGTTGATACATCTTCTGTATTGTAAAATGTTACAAATTTGCAAACCAGAAAGAGGAGGAAGACGTGAATAAAAACAGTATATTTACATAATTTTCTCTGTTTTACTGGAAGTAGATACAGATGAAAGAACATGTGGATATATATTTTTTTTGTACGGCGAATCTGTGAATTAGGTACTGATTATATAAGTGTCTGAGTTTCACTGATGTAACGCTTACTTGTGCTGGTACACCAATGCATTCCTCTAATCCGCAAGTCACACGAGTCTGTAGTGTGCAGTGATGAGAAAATTTTTGAGACAATATATATTTAAATACACTGTGGCCTCGTATTTCTTAGGCTAATTGGTTGATTTGTTTTTGGGACGAGATAAACACATGCATGCGAATCACGCAGATCGTGTACCGAACTTACCTGAATCTGAGTGGCCCGTTGAAGTACGGTAACGACTTTTCTTTCTCACAGGAGCACAATAAAAAATATATATATGGTGTGTGCATGTATAATATGGGAGTCTACCACGGTTTAGATTATTTTGCGGGGAAAAAAAAACACTTTCTTTTGAGCATTATTGTCTTACGTCTCTCGTTCTTCTTTAGTGCGTAGCTAGACTCTTAGGCTAATGAGCATTTAATCTAAATGAATGCACGAAACCCGAGCTCCTCGGCAAGAAAGGGATACAAGACGTAAAGAATCGCAAGAAAAGCGGCGTCCATCACTGGGCCTTTTTTGCGACTCGCTACAAAGGCTGCAATACTCGTTAGCGTTTCGAGGAGAAAGACGGGTAAAAATAAATAAATAAAGGAAGGCAAATAATGGAAGTAATAATAAAATCTGTTTGTTCGGCTAGGAAACGATACGGATCCTGCCCGCCATAAATTTGTATTTTATTTCTGCCCTGGGTTGAGTATGGGACGGACAAAGCNCACACAGCTGCGCCTCGCGAGTACGGCCTGGACACCCGACGTAGACACAACTCGCGCGCGTGTATGCTGTCCCAAGCATGTCCGTCTCAGCACAGAGTAAATAAGCACACAGAGGCGATACTGCGTAACGGTTCCTTCCATCTGGACATTCCCATTCTCTGATTGGCTGCGCGAAGCTCTAAGAACGGGTCCTGTGTCTAACTGTTTTTTTTTTTTTTTTACATGTCTAGCAGGGAATGTAGGGGAGTTATCGTTTGCTTTTACTGAGTTTCCTTATGATTTTATTTTGGTATATGGCTTCCTGTTTTCGGACCACATTCTATAATTTTTTTTNGACTAGCATGGAATGTAGGGGAGTTATCGTTTGCTTTTACTGAGTTTCCTTATGATTTTATTTTGGTATATGGCTTCCTGTTTTCGGACCACATTCTATAATTTTTTTTTGCCCCGCTTATAACAATAATTCACCACATGAGTGGATTTTCATTGCTATCTATTTTTACCCTTTGATGATTGCCCTTGGTGCTCGTAGTATTCAAGTGGCGCGCGCGGTTGACCTGCCATCCATCACCGTTCCGCACACATCGGGGATTCCAATTCTATGTACTATGCCTTCTATAGTGGCACTAACCACTGCTAATTTATTGATGCACTACATCACAACTCCTTTCATCAGTGTTGGCTCAGTAAGAGGGGAGGGGGGGAGTGTACTGCCTTACTCGAGCCTCCCCCCCCCCCCCNNTTCGGTCGATCCGTTCGGAGTCGTGTTCCAATGTCCATATGTCTCAAGTACCATTTTCGCGCCGAGTCGTCTTTAACCAGGTTCGTTTCCCTTCTTCACTTGCTCCTTCCGTATTAGTTTCAACTGGTTATCGCGTGTCTGAGCTGCCGGTTGGCAAGTAAGTTACCAGGCGCTGATTGGCGAACAGGCTTCCCGACATGCTGCTGGCTAGTGACGCCATATTGCTGGTGTGTGCGGATGGAGTTCGCGGAATATGCGGATATTTCACCTCTGTAGTCTTAACTGCTCTGTTGTTTGGACGACGTGTTTCTCACACCAGATTCGAGTCAACAATTTCTGTGGCTGTTCAGCACACTTACTTTATTCCCAAACAAATTCCTCAAGTTCGGGTTAATGTTTTCCTGCAATACGGTGTCTTATAATCAGTCAGAAATTTGTATGTAGGGTCAGGGTAGTGAAATTTTCATGTACTGTAAATTTGGTTGTCTTGCGATTCAACCATTAATCACGAGCTAGGAACGATGAAATCGACATTTGTTATGACTAGAGTCACATGTTCTTCGCGAAAATATCTACGCGAAGGATAAATTCAAAAGTCATACGTGCATACTGTTACGAGTTGTGGTCAGGCCCTTAGCTCAGCGGCCTGCCTGATCTACCTTCACTTATTTATCCAGGACACGGGCCGTGATCGCTGAAATTAGTTACGAAATCGCAAACTACAGAAATCCCCTCCACCGGCCAGTAAACGGGGACAACGCAGCCGATATAGGGCAGTGTAGTCCGTGGGCGGTGTCTTTTGTCGTCGGGCCATTGGAACGAGAAGACCACTGAAGATGGGTGTGTCCGGACGTCGACTTGCGCCATCTTATTCAGCCTCCGGAATCATGAACAAGGCGGGGACTCTCCAATTAGGCTTTACTCAGAACGTGGGTGGTTAAATCTTTATAAAATAATATCATTTAATATTTCAGTATATTTGTATAGCTCCCTCCGTTCATATTCAATCATATTTATATTGAAATATTATTGTACAACCTTAATTTTAAATAAGCCTCTTTTATATAGTGTTCATAACACAACTCTTATCAATAACTTGTTACGCCCCTATATCCCAGTTAAGGATAAATATCAACAAAATATCAAAATCATTACAATACGCGCAGTTGTCCTTTAGTTATTGGCCACGTGTCTTTGTCGGGAGACAGTTGCTATCCTGACTGGGCCAATCAGAATCAGATAACTCCGACACGGAGAGTCATGTGATTCGCGGGCCGACACCTGCGATGCGCGACAGTTGAAATCATCCAATCACGAAAAAGGACCTGTGCTCTAGTGTTTTGGAGTGCTAGTAGTCCTGAAATACATTCGAGATAAACAGGTGGCCCTAGTTATGACAATATGATTACCTCACTTTCCCTGTATTTATATAATAGGCTGTTCGCGGTAAGATCTTAATTTATGCACATTGAGTATTCTTCCACCAACTGTTAAATAAAATTAACTTCGTCATGGGCCTGATCACTTTATTCATGCGTCGATCAAGTGAATGTGTGGAATTATTCGAAAAGCAAATACTTTACAAAAAAAAAATAATAGCGTGTGGGGAGTGCACCCAGGGCAAGGCAACATCCTCCGAGTGACGGTCTTTCCAGCTGGGACCCGTAGGTGGCCGTCATCCCCGAGCATGACAGAAATGAGACCCTAGAATTGAGCGGCGCTGGAATGCAAGGGCGGGGGAAACGGGAGTACCCCGAGAAAACCCGCCGGCAAGCGGCATCGTCCAGCACGATTCCCACATGCGAAAATCCGGGAGTGAACCCGCCGGGGATTGAGCCCGGATCGCCGTGGTGGGAGGCGAGCGCCCTGGCCACTACGCCACCGCCATCCTCATTCTTACACTCAAATGCATTAAAAAACAGAGAGCAATACAAAATAATTTAAGTGTTCGCAGTTATTTACCCGACACTTCAAATTCAACGTTGCGACACGGAACTACATTCTCTGTGTTTGTTACCAACTTTACTGGGCGCATGCCAATCAATGTGCCTATTAAAATATATGCAGTTAGGAGCAGTAACATTTTTCAAATGTTGATTTGAAAGGTGCTCAAGTAACAGTGAACAGCTTTTACTCTAACGGCGCATAGTGACCTCGATTCTCCATACATGGTGGGAAAAAAATTAATCTCTTTCCACAAGCCTAAGTCCGTCTTGCGTTCTACAGGAAGTGATCTTTACGCGTGCATGTTATTTCGCAATTTGAATGTTTTGTTTCCCCAGGGCGACTGAGAATGTGGCAGTCGTGTGTATGGTGCGGTTTCTTGTACCCGAGATTATTTAGTGTATTTGTGAACCACATCAGTGTCACTGCGAATGTATCCTTAATCGTTCGCCATGGCTCAATATCTAGGAACATCTGAATATCGGACTATTTTTCAGTAATAACGGTGGATTCACATTTAGGCCTTACCCCGATAGTGCCGAACAGAACTTATAGTTGTTAACTCATGTAAGCAGATATTTCTGCAATACCATTTTGCTGTTTGGTTGCAGGCTGTTTACAACTGCGCTATTCCGTTCGTAATTTTTAATACCAGCATTCCTAAATAAGTGTTGGACAACTAACTATACGTTGTCATATTAAATCCATTTAATTAATTCCAGTGTGGTAAGAATTTTCACTCAATTATTTTCAAGAGACTGTAATTTTGTTCTATGCTCTGCTCATGTCGGCTCATTTCAAAACTATATCTATTCAATACAAGTGTTGAATAAAATTAACGTTTTTGTTCGCGTATTTCATTGATAATTTATATATTCTATACTATTTCCCCTACATAAATACACGTTTACTACCCAAGATATTAGTGGCAAAATATATGTGAACCAACTGACTTCTGGGTAATATCGGCGAAACAGCAGAAATTTCGGCGTGAGCTTCAGTGTGACTTGTGCGGAAAACGAGGAAAATTTGGCAAACTCATTCGTCTGATTTACTTCGCAAGTTTGGTGTGCATCTGATCGATAGCAATGACGTAATATTTTTTTGCGTTGAAAGTGAACTTCACTATTACGTAACAAATAAGAGCTATATTATGTATACGTGGTTTTAATGCACGAGAAGCTGGATATATAATGCAGGCCTAAGTGAAGGGTACCGTCGCCTTTAGTGCCTTCTTGCTCTTGTGCTGAAAACAAGGTAGATTTCAAGGTCGACGGCTCCCACTAAAATAAAAAAAACCGAAAAACAAACACAAATACTTGTTTAGGTAATATACCAAGACATACCGACAACTAAGAGTGCTGATGCCTGCCTTTAAAATATATTAATGCCTTTATCACAGAGTTATAAAAGAGAACAGCTTATCGGAACGTGGCGAGTTGAAGAGTCTTCTAATAAGACTTCGTAAAAAAAAAAATTGCGTTAAAATGTGGAAAGGTTGCACTCGTGATCAGAAGATATTTGAGTGGATCTACTCGTCATTGTCGGACACATAAGTAACTTTTGCCACGTATGAAGACGCCCACGCAGACTAGTGGGGGGGTGAATGAAACTCCGGCCCACTTCATAAAAACGTGGTCTTTCAAAAATATTGTTTGGCGAAGCAAGCGAGCGCACCACGTGGACACCTGGCGGGTGGTGTCGTCCGTGAAATTTACTGGCATCAGGCAGTCCAGTGATCTGGAGCTATTCATCTTGCACGTGCCAAGAAACCGTGGAAGATAACCTGTCTCCAACACTGCGGCAACAGTTTGAATAGAGCCCTACACTGCATCCGCATGATATTTCTCCTTTTCCATAAAGCGAGGTTAGTTAGGCCGTGGTTATAAAACAATGAAGCGGGACTGCATAATTAAATGACTGGCTTAAAAAACCCTAACTTAAATACATTAGAATATCTGCGTTATTAGATGGAGCCTCGTTTCAATGCCAGACCTACTCGAACAACAGACAAATGTAAATTATTCATCATTCATGCTACACGAAGGTTGTACTGGCAAAAAAAAAAATTTTGTGGTAACCACAAAATATTTCATTGTTATTCACATTAATTTTTTTTTTAGGTGTCATAATATTGATGGCCACCGGTGACTGCTAACAATTTTGGCGGGGTGACTTTCCCACAAAATATCTGTCTCGGTGTGGAAAACAATTGTCCGAGTCTTACGAGTTTAAGAATTTAGAGGAGGGTGAAGGGAGGACATGGCTAGCAACTTTAGAACCAACAGAAACAACAGCACTGTGCAGTGAATTGCACCACACAAAGTAAAACTTCAAACAAATTTGAAATTCATTATTCATATATTTTACAGTGTCTAATCAGGTAAAAGTTTATTTTTGAAATTCCTGCATTTGAATAAATTGTTGTTGTCACACAGGTAATTTTTTTTTTATGTGTTGCATGTAGGGATTTTTTTTTTGTACACTTTATTAGTGTAAGTTTATGAATGTTTGTACTGTAAAATAAATTCTGCTAGGACATAAATCGTACAGTGAATTAAGACAGTAACATCCAGCTTCACGATGCTAAGTTTTTCATTTTATTTTATTTCTTTGCGTAGAAGCAGGCAAATTGTCATTTCGATACTTGGGTTATGCTAAAACTGAAATTTTCTGGACGTCTTGAATGAATTTTTCAGTACACAACTCTCTCGTCCNTGATACTTGGGTTATGCTAAAACTGAAATTTTCTGGACGTCTTGAATGAATTTTTCAGTACACAACTCTCTCGTCCCGTTAACTGGGACAAGTTTGAAACATTCCAGAAATCTGTGAGGAATCCCTGGCGCGACGTCTGCTTGACACGTTGGTGAATGAAGACTGCAGATCACGTCACACGCTCGAATGCTGCTCTGTGGAGTCAGAGACGGCGCTTCAATACGCGTGGGAACGTCGCCCTTGTTAGCTTTCTTGTTCGTGCGAGTCGAGTGAACCCCGATAAAGAGGAGCAGGAGATGGAAGGGTATTCCAGGGGACGCGTCCCCTCACAACTTCATGACGGCTATGGAGGTGCCAGTCCAGCCCAGAGAAGTGTTGTCTTCGTGTCGGCTGGTGCGGCAGGCGGAGAACATCGACGGTCTTTGTGGTCCTTCCTGGCTTCTTCTGGGCGTGTAATGCCCACAGCTAACAACCTCTGCCTCCGGACAAGAGGAACGCGACCCAGTGGCATTGTTCCAACCCCCTCAGGGACCGCTGCGGTAGGTCCGACAACGAAAGGGGTTGGAAGCCGAAGAGTCAGCGAAGTAATCCGCGAGCCCCGACAGGAGCTGGTGCGTGCCGCCCCTCAGGGGGTAGCTAACCCTCTCGCATTCTTTCCACCCCCTCGGCTTGACGAGTTTCCACCCCCTCCCCACCCCTGGTGACCGACTTTCTCAGTTTCATCCCCGTCAACGTTGTTTCTGAGCACAGCTGGATAGCGGTTCATCGAGCTGTTATTAGATCGATCTTTGGCCCGTGTTCCAAAACGTTACCGACGAGGGTGAAGTAAGGTGAGTATGAAGCAGCGCCCGAATGAAGGGGCGGGGAAACGGGAGATCCCGGAGAAACCCCGCTGACCAGAGGCATTGTCCGGCACGATTCCCACGTGCAAAAATCCGAGAGCGATCCCACCGGGAATAGAATCCGGTTCGCTTAGGTGGAAGGCGAGTAGTCTAACCATTACAGCACCGCGGCCCCTTAACCCTAGAGTATGGACCAAAATCTTGAGCGCAGCTAAAGCAATACTGATTTTGAATGAAGCATAAAAAAAAGGTTTCTACTTTTCACACTTATTTGTTTAACCTGCTCGGTCACACGTTGGTTTCCTAGTTCAAGGGTTGCAATCACGTAATTTTTGTATGCGCTGTACTTGTCGAAACGAAAAGTCGTCATTTATTTAGATAACCTACGTAACTGCACAAATTATGTAAAGTGTTGTAACATAATACTAAACGCTGACGTCAGTAACGTGTACAATATTTCGTAGCCTGTTACATGTATATGACTATGGTTATCTGTTTCCGTGATGAGAACATGCACATTTAATCACTCTTNATTTCGTAGCCTGTTACATGTATATGACTATGGTTATCTGTTTCCGTGATGAGAACATGCACATTTAATCACTCTTTTGTCGAATTCTGGTTGGTTAATATTTGGCGCCAAGGTTCCAACATTTCGTCACTCGCTGAAATCATCCGTGTAAAAATTTTACTCCATCATAATAATTACGCTGCAGTTTTTTGGGACACCTCCACGAGCGAATAAAACCTTTAAAAAAGTCCTCTAGTGTCTGACCACAACGCGACTTTGACAGTTATGTTGGCGAGACAAGAAAATCATATATAGTCCATGGTAAGACACGGCATTATTTTTTTCCCAACTCACTACCAACATTTACGTAAATATGCAAGCCTTCCCTCTGGGATTTTTTTTTTTAAGTTACGTATAATATATACGGTAATAAATACAGATAATTTTTCCAAAGATTTATATCAAAAGTGCTCAATTAACCGTGAACAACTTACAAGAAGGAAAACTGGAAAATTTTATCGATGGGTCGAGGAACCTCTCGAGCGACGAGAAGCATTAGCGGCAATTATATACTCACGCCAGTTGAAGGGTTTTTTATAAACATCATACGAAGTAATTACGCTCAAACGCTTGCTGTTAAACACAGGAAAAGGTACAAATTGGACGTACACGTATTTGCAATTTTATCAGCTTAGCNATTTCGTAGCCTGTTACATGTATATGACTATGGTTATCTGTTTCCGTGATGAGAACATGCACATTTAATCACTCTTCTGTCGAATTCTGGTTGGTTAATATTTGGCGCCAAGGTTCCAACATTTCGTTACTCGCTGAAATCATCCGTGTAAAAATTTTACTCCGTCATAATAATTACGCTGCAGTTTTTGGGACACCTCCACGAGCGAACAAAAACCTTTAAAAAAGTCCTCTAGTGTCTGACCACAATGCGACTTTGACAGTTATGTTGGCGAGATAAGAAGATCATCTTTAGTCCATGGTAAGACACGGCATTATTTTTTTCCCAACTCACTACCAACATTTACGTAAATATGCAAGCCTTCCCTCTGGGATTTTTTTTTTAAGTTACGTATAATATATACGGTTATAAATACAGATAATTTTTCCAAAGATTTATATCAAAAGTGCTCAATTAACCGTGAACAACTTACAAGAAGGAAAACTGGAAAATTTTATCGATGGGTCGAGGAACCTCTCGAGCGACGAGAAGCATTAGCGGCAATTATATACTCACGCCAGTTGAAGAGTTTTTTATAAACATCATACGAAGTAATTACACTCAAACGCTTGCTGTTAAACACAGGAAAAGGTACAAATTGGACGTACACGTATTTGCAATTTTATCAGCTTAGCTACTGCTTTATTGTAATATTTTTTTTATGAAATTGAAGCCGTAAATTGTGGCATAACACAGAAGCACTCACTTAATCACTAACAACAAGTTCAGCGATCCTTCGGACAGATTATACAGACCTCTGTTTACTGGAGACTTAGTCATATGTTCACTGACTGTTGCTCCAGTGATAAGCCAGTTTCACTCCAGACCACTTTGCTCGAATTCTCGATATATATATATNTATATATATATACACTTCCATGTTGGTTATTAATTTAAAGTCGTCGAGGTTTTGTTCAATAAACGATGAACCAAATTCAAATTAAACTTAAATGCAGATGAAATTTAACATGTTTGTAGACGAATTCGTGAAATTTTTCTACCGTACTTAACATGATATAAAGTCCCTTGCTTACGTCTAAATTGTTAATAATTTTAAACGGTGCGAAGACTTTCAAGAGAGGCAATACACTCGTATCTAAAAGGCTGGATCTCTCCTGAAAATAGGAAGCAAAGATACGTTTTAATATTTGTTAAATTTGTACCAAATTATGTCATTTGTTTTCGTCCATGCTTTGATTATATTAATTTAGTCTTAAGTCCTACATTGCAAAAGCTGTTTTAAAATACTAAAATATATACTAAAAAGTGGTGACGATATTTCGTTTTGAAATATTTCTAAAAATATAAAAAAAACAACGCCTTGTTCCACAAGGTTGTTTTTCGCATACTCGCCTATGCTATTTGTATAGAGCTGTCCTGTTTTGTTCTCCGGTGTATTTGAGGGAACTCAGAGTTGCCCCTACTACGCAGTCATTTCTACAAGGCTGGTAATATGAGTGGACAGAAGTTACTTTCTCGTGAACAATGTCTTATTTATTACGTACGCTTTTCCTCTATGCTTGAATCTATTTTACCTCTTCCTGTATCAAGTCAGCTCTCACCGTACTCTTTCCATTTGCCTTCTTACTCTCGCTTCACTTTCCTCTGTTGGAGCATATCCAACGTTCTGTCGAACATTTGCCTCATGATCCGTGCAACCGGCGGGACTTTCATTATAAGTACTTTTGGTTCCTGTTTTTTTGTTATTTCCTTGGCTGATATAGTCATCGTCGTCTCCGAATCCCTTATCTGGAAGTAGACACAAAGCTGACCCACTAAATATCCAAATACCAGTTTTATATGTTTGCCTAGGGAACAGGTTTATAACAGCAACCATCCTGTTTTTACTGGTTGGTCAAGTCCAAGTAGGGAAATGGATTTGGCAAAATAAGCGGGAAGCGCGCGTCCAGATTAGTAACGGAGATGTGACGTCACTGGTCTGAAAGAACGTCGAAGACTGGAGGCGGGGAACAGTATCACACAGTACGCTGCCACATCGCTTCTGAATACTTTTATTTTCTGTAACGTTGCATGCTCGGACTTCCTAGCGAGCGCGTGGAACGAAGGCGGCGCGAACCCAGCCGTCACACGGAGGCGGAGGCATCAGCTCACGACGGCGCACGTTAGTTTCGGTTTACGTTCAGACAGCTCGCAGCGGCGAAGTCGACTGCCGTGGGTTGTGCGGATGTGGTCTCGGTGGAGGGAATCGAGAAGATTTTCAATGGAGGCGGGGCCATTAAAACGCATTTACAAGCCCTCCGGCTTCGCGGCCCGCGTCGTGCCTGGATGACGGAAGGAGTGGTGGAGGTCGGCTGAGTTCAGATGTTTCGCCTGCAGCTGCTGGTGTATGGTCTATTCACAGTATCTTCAAACTTCCTGAATCAAACCTTTGAAAAAAACATCCCATGCATTACGTGATAGTTGTCTCGTAAATATGTCAAGTATCACAAGCGTTTTACACTTCCTTTAACATAACATTATCTTGTTTGTGGTTAAATTGAACTTTAACAAACACTTGGGATAATGAAATATGAATAAATACAGAGAGGGAATATGATTGTTCGCAATGCCCAGTAAGAAAAAGTTATCATGCAAAAAAAAAAATATTTAAGTGAATACGCACGAAAGCGGTGCGTTGTCCTTTTGTCCGCGGAATTCTGAAGTCGTAATTGGTTCCTCTGTAAAAGGTAGGCCTAGAGCACCAAGTATTTCGTGAATTGATTTTTCGTCACCTTGGACTTCATAGCCCCATGGGGGCTCGTAAATGTTATTGTGTGGGTGTGTATATTGGGTTATGTCGTAGTGAGAAACTTTTATACTGACACTGTTGCTTATTTTTAATTATTAACTCATGTTTAAACATGGCATTCCTAAAAAAAGGGGCTGCCCTGTTACAAAATTACTGCAAAATAATGAGTGCTGGAGGTCTGTCCTGACAAAAATTTATTCGCGAATTGCTTAATGTTCTGGGGAACAGTTGAGTAGCGTCAAAAAATGTACCCACCCAGCCACGAAGGCAGCGAGGCACTGTAGGGTTTTTAATACTATGATACCCTCAAAAGATTTATGCAATTTTCCACGTCTCCAACTATAACTTATAGCTAGGGCCAGTGACTTTTCGCGTAAAAATCGAAGCACACGGTAGATTTCAATACTATATACACACCTCAGCTGTTGTTATACCTCCGTTGGCTGCTGGTGCCGTGTCCGTCTTTGACCAAGCCACTCAGTACTAAGTAACTTCGACACTGAACCTTCGTGATTCGTGCGCAAACGATAGACGCGGGCCAGTACATTTCTTAGCCAATCAAAGAAACTGGACGACCCCACAGTGCTTTGGACTGTATCTTGTCTCGAAATCTTTTCGCGAAATATCACTGCCCCTACTTATAGCAAATCGATCATGATATTGAAAAGTATTCTAACTGTAGGCATAGAACGCACACGATATCACCAGTTTGCGGGTTATGTCTGGTCAAATAGTACGTTATGTGGAGGTTTTTGCGCTAACTGAGTGTATCTTAATCCTTTGTTCTCTGATACTTCATGCAGGTTATGTCCCTAAAGGTGTCAGATACTGCAGTGAGAGTATTCCTGACTTGTGATCAGAATGGCTGTCTGCGCGAAAGATACAGGCTGTTAACGGTAAAATGAGCACTTTTGTGGCCCTACTTACTTTTTCCTTTCAGGCATTTATTATCCTTCAAACAACTCTTTAATATAAATATTGCCATGTAAGTAACAAACACAGTGTGTATATTCCACCGCACTCGGAATTTAACGTCTCCTGCTAAAATAAAACATATTTACTGACTATTATTCCGAATGAGAGGACTTTCAATAGTGCCCACTTTACCGTGAATAACCTATAGCATGATGTGAGTGTAGGATTCCCTCTTAACAATTAACTCAGGCATTCTTATTACTTCAGGTGTTAAAAAATTAGAGTCAATGAACATGTCAAGATCTTATACATAATCATGTCACTAAAATTCAAAACTCAAAATATTTTTAAAAAATAAATATGCTTGTGCTTAATAACAATAAATCGATTTATTAAACCGTTCGTAAAATATTCAAAACATTTAATTACAATTATGAGTAGGTAGTTGTAGTCGACACCAAGTAGTAAATACTTGTATTCTCTTTATGAATATAACGACCATGTTATCATCCGGCGTATGTGTATTTAGCAAACCCAAAAAAAAAAAGTAAGGCAGTCGGTTAAAGTCCCAAGGTTAAACTTAGCACGACGAAAAACCTCCGCCGTTTGCGGCAAGAGGCAAAGGGAGACTTGAAGCGCGTGCATGTGTCGTCCTTATCGCTGACTTGCTTCTGTAATTCGAATGCATAGAATGGCTCAAAGGAAATAGAAGGTACCACGTTATAAACCAAGTGTTACCTGGCAAAATTTGTATTGAGAGTTTTCACCCACCAAATGTTCACAGATGGTGAGAATAGAATCTGGGTAACACCATTCCCGAATTTGTTTCGTTTCTGATATTTTTGCAAATAACTGCTTTAAATTCCCAATTTTCAAGGGCGCATCTCTCCCTTGATGATAACCTCGGATCATAGGTGGTATTGCGTTCTCTATCCCATTTTCCATAACGAATTACCACAACATAGTTTTACCTGGAGTTGTGGATAATCCTGCGTGCACAGTTATAACCAGTGTAATTTGTTCAAAGGGTGATTTCAAAGGAGCTCAATTAATTGCGAACCACACACACACCCACCCACGCGTTTGTGCACACCTAGCGGAAGTCACTACCGCGACATACAAGAGCTGGCAAGGAACGGCAGCGTCTAGGCTTGTGTGGGTGGAATTGACGCAGTATTTTTGGCGTCTGTACCAGAAGATGTTCCAGCAGGTGATGAT
>NQII01000464.1:333086-355855 GCA_002778355.1 Clitarchus hookeri | reverse complement strand
AAGGTTCAGTGTCGGAGTTACTTAGTCCTGAGTGGCTTGGTCGAAGACGGACACGGCACCAGCAGCCAATGGAGGTATAACAACAGCTGAGGTGTGTATATAGTATTGAAGTCTACTGTGTGCTCCGATTTTTACGCGAAAAGTCACTGGCCCTACATATATGTGTATATATTTTACACATGTGTAACGGTATGTTATCTGTGTCAGTGCGTATTTTTGGTAGAGAGCGCTTTCAAACAGCACACTCGGCGGCCGTATCGCGTCTTTTTGTAATTCAATTTTTTCGCCCCACACTGGCTCTTAACGACTCGGGCGTGAAATATATTTAGGTCCACCTGTTTTTTCGCGAAAAGATTCCACGTACCAGTTGTACTACTAAACACGTCAGATCAGAAGCAGCGTCGCGGTTGGATCATTTTAACTCGCACACATCGTAAGTGTCTGGCAGCCAATCCACGGACGTTCAGTGGCAGAGTAAATTTATTCTGATTGGCTCAGTCGAGTAGATAATATCTTCTCGCACTCGGCTGATAGCCAAAGTAAATTCAGAAGCTTGCACGAAATCTTTTCGCGAAAAACAGGATGGCCCTAAATATATTATATCACATTAATGTAGAAATATTTTAAAATACCCTGGGACAGTTTTACAGTCTCGCGTAATTAATATCAAGCGTGTATTTGACAAAGAGAGCTCTAGTGCTGGGTTATTAGGATGAAGAAAACTTGGCAAAATAAATACGCACCGTTTAAGATGCATTTCAATTTAAACGCCTACATGTTAACATTTTGGCACGAAGTTTAGTACGTCACGCTAATAACAGATGTTTTGTGACCATATAAAATATATTAATAACTTGCGTGAGAACTCTTTCCTGTCTTGGCATGTTCTGTGTGGGCACGGCTGTCATAAAAGCCAACATAATACACATTTTGATTCATTCACGCATCAGCTGATACAGGACTCTGTATAAGTATGGTGAGTTGTTACTTTCATTTATATCATGTTACCACAAACTTGCTTTCAAAAGCTTGCCTTTGAAAGTGAAATGGAATTTATTGGGCGTCTGCAACGCAGGACTGTGCTCCAGAAACAACTTTTAACCTCTACTTATTAAAAGAGTTACCTCTTGTAATAAATAAGTAGGGCGGTATCCGGAGTAATGTAATCATTGTCGACAAGAAGGTGCAAGTTCCATTCTTGTCGACCTGCACAACGCACTCTTGGCCTGAAGTGGTTGGTGTGACCCTGTGTAACCGGTTTAGTTGTTGTGACCACGGCGTTCATTAACTTTAATTTCAAGTTCCAAGTGTAATTCAGCAGTAATTAATAAACTAGTAGCATGTTAAATTATAACACATTTTGTTATTCGAGGTTTATTATCTTTCCTACTTAATACAAATTTTTTAAATAGGAAAACAATGTTCGGAAATTTGTACAAAAGTTGAATTAAATATATTAATCTTCATATTTAGAGTAGAAGCCTGCACAAAATTAGGCATCCCAATCTTGTGATGATAGACACTGCTTAAAATGTTTCATGTTTTCCTGAGAAATGCCTCTTACCGATCTGACCCACAAGGCCTGCCAGCGGCCGTATCGGTACACTGCCAAGGAAAAGGCCAGAAACTGGACTGAACCCGTCGAGGCCAACTCCTAATAAAAAGGCTTACAACGGCGCTATTTACCATGAGGCTGTTACGATGCAGCATGCGACAACATTAAAAAAAAAACTTCGACGTGCACTCGATGCTGTAGCTGGATTCCTCGCAAATTAGACTTGCAACAGAGCAATGTTATTACACGCGATGAAAGCCAACGGACCGAACTGCAGACGCTAATTTGTAGTTTTATCTTTCCTCTTAGGAAACTGCGCAGGAGTAAGCTTGAAACAAAGTTTTTTTTTTTTTTGTTGAAGCTCGTTTACAACCGACGTAGCTTGAAACATTGTAACATAAGCAGCATATACATTAGTAGTCCACGGTTGGCATTACACTGAACGGGAGTTGTTTTATCCGACCATTCAGAGTAGAGTATATAAATAAGTAATTTTTTTTTCAGTTGTAGGAATGTTGACATCCTTGTGTTGGCTAAATTTATTTTCACTGATTTTGTTATTTATTTAGGCGCGCTACAAGGAACACGAAGCACAAGAGGATTGTTGGATCTACTTTCGTATCTTCACACGCAGAATGTTTTACTAAATTACAAGCAAACAATAGACAAAAATTTTTGTTGATAACGGGAAAAGACACTTAAGCTACAGTTGGACTAAAAAAAACAGTCTTTTTTTCATGTTTTCGGGCGTCATTTGAAGACAGCAGTTCCTACGACGTACGGATGCGGGTGTTAAAATCTTTCCATAAGAAAGTCAAGTTACATCGGTTATGCCACGCCACGGGCAACTTGCAGACGCTGGTATTTAAAACTCAAGCACTCACTTCCTTCTGCAACGCATTATGTTAACGGCACGACGATTGTGGGGTTGGGCACATATTCTAGCGATTCATTTCCTTCCTGAGTTATCTACTTGGCTGGGACAACCGTTCATCAAGAAAACATTTCCGTAGTCACTCCATTCCAATACACGTAGTTAACAAGTACAATTTTCTTTTCTGCGTTGCCTTCCTGTTTTACAGACATGACGTCTTATTATTTGACTGAGCCAGAGATGAATCGTGCTGAAACTAAATGTCTGTAATTAGCTGGCGAACACCTTAGACGCGCAAGAAATAAATTCATCCAGTCGCGAAATCAGATATGTTCCAAAGATTTTAGAACTAAAAATAATCGCGGAAAGTTATCGCGAGAGAAAAGCGTCATTAATGTGCAGAGACAGTGCTTTGTCGCGGCAAAAGTTGATTGATCAATAACTTCCGGTGTTTGTGAACAAAACAACGTTATTCTCCCGATTTCTTGTGTAATCCGTTTCTGAAGTTATCACCCCGATTTCAGGGGTTATGCGAGGTTTATCGAATTATAGGTTATTCACGGTAAAGTGCGCACTTTGAAAGCCCTCTCATTTCGAATAACAGTCAATAAATGATTTTTATTTTAGCCTTAGACGTTGACTTCCGGATACGGTGGAATGTACACAATGTGTTTATTTCTTACAAGGAAATATTTATTTTAAAATGCGGTTAAAGGATAAAAAAAATACTGAAAGAAAAAAGTAACCAGGACTTCAAAAGTGCTCACTTTACCGTGAACGGTCTATATAATAATGGACGTCTGTGTCTCATCAGTTGAGACACCTGTTTTTTTTCGCGAAAAGATTCCACGACTAGTTGTACTCAAAAAACTCGTTTTTTAAAAACCAATATCGCGGTTCGATGGTTGTAACTCGTACGCACAATGAGATCGTCCACTCCAAGACAGAACGTGTATCATTGGTCCAGTAGTCCCTCGAGGCACGGCAGTTATACTTATTGCCAGCCAATGGCAGAAGTCCGGTAAAACGCAGATTGAATGGTGTTCAAATTTCCAACAAACGTTAACACGAATTTCGCAGGTCCCTGCATGAAGCCAACAGCACTCAACAACAGCGGCAACAGGACAACCCACACGAGCGGAACAATTTCAGCACGATCTAGTAGCCTTGTAATAGTGACAAATCGACAAGAGAGATTGCGACCTCGATGTTGGATTAAGATTATAATTAGGTGTAGATGTTTAATTATTAGGTCTGTTCGACCTTTAAATTCTTACATGATCTGAGTTCAAACCGGCGTGAGCCAGGTTGGTTTCTATCCTTAATTTTTTTATTTTATGTTAGTACGAAAGGACCATGTAAATAAAATATTTTGATTGATCTTGATTAATATTATTAATTTGGCAGATTTAAGTGCATTAAATTTATAATTTAATTTATACTATTAATATAGTAATTAATATTGATAACTATTGATTTTTTTCTATAATTTATTTTTTAATTTAATTTTTAACCCTTAAGTGCGGAATGCTTCCAACACGATATAGTAGCCTTTGTGAGGGTGACAACAGAGCAAACTTACATAAGCGGAATGGTTTCAGCTCACTACATTGTAGCATTCTAAAAAAGTGACAACAGGACAGTTCACACGAGCAGAATGCTTTCAGCTCGATCTAGTAATCTTGTAACACCAAATGCTAGGATTTATTAGGAATGGAAGACGTTCTCCGTTAAGCGTCTTGGCGGAATGCTCACAGCAGATNAACCTTACAATCCCCGTCGCTTTCGCCACGGAACTGCAGAAGAAGACTTTGCACCCCCCGCGCAGCACCCCACCCCTCCTAAAGACAATCCCCCAGATTACCCGCGGGAAAGAGGACTCATTTTCGTTTAATAACGGCGACGGAATAAAAAGCACGAGGCTCCAGGACGTGTTACATCAGCCCCGCTCCTCGACGGCGGGAGATCATAACGCGCAATCTCCCTCGCCGCTGTTTCGTCGCGGTAATCCCAGCACGCCTAGGCAATTATTGGGTCGTCGACGAAAATTAAATCGCCGCATTAAGGATCCGTAAATTCCCCCCCACCTTATATTCGCTCGCGACGTTAACGACGCGAATGGGAGGGTTGGGATCTGTTATGGCGCTGGGTGCCTCGTGGTTAATAAACAGGAGGGGGGTTGAGGGGGAGGTTGGACGCGGACTGGGGATCACGCCAGATAAAGAGTCGCCTCGACGCGGGTGTCTGCCAAGGGGGGTGGGTGTTCCGGGAGAGCGTGCAAGCCAGCTCCACGACGATGGGTTTGTAATAGACCCGCTATGGAGCCGCGGTGGGTGTCTCTGAGTTACGGTAACGCCGCGGCAGTTTTCGGCTTCCGCCTCGCTCCCCGATAAAAGAACATCGCCGTCGTTAAGGCCCCTGGACATTAAAGGTGCGAAAAAAAAACAGGGGGGAGAGTCGGCGTCTTTAATAAAAAAAATTACAAGGCGCCGAGGACGTCCTCAGAACCACCACTTAAGGCCGTTGGCCACGGAAAAAAATGTGTTATTTTATATTTGAACCATATTATGTTCAAGTTGTAGGCATTATCTGTGACTACTTCATTATCAGGTAAAATATTTTAAGACCGCATGGNGTTGGCCACGGAAAAAAATGTGTTATTTTATATTTGAACCATATTATGTTCAAGTTGTAGGCATTATCTGTGACTACCTCATTATCAGGTAAAATATTTTAAGACCGCATGGTTTTTTTTTTTGAAAGATGACACGTCAAAGTTAAAAATTGTACTTTTTTTTAATGCGCAAATAAAAAAAACCAAACGATTTGCAGAAAATTTAAAGAGGGCATCTGAAAGATCTTGTCTTAATTGATTTCAAGGTATGTTTAGCAAAAGATATTTTCTAAAAAAAATTTGGGGCAGCAAAAAAATTAAAATATGCAAGAATTTCTTTATTTTCAGCAGTTTTTTTACGATAGCAAAACCCTTTCCTTGTAAAATTATTCAGACATCTTGAAGTATATCTTGGCATCTTCTTTCGTGTGAATTATCTTATTTCTGTGCGTAATTTGGTTTTCATTATTTGTACCTTTCTAAAACAATAAAATTATGGTTTTGACATATCATTTTGCAAAAAATAACCACGCGATATAAAAATAATTCATCTGAGGAAAAGGTGGTCACAGAAAATTGTCTACAAGTTGAACAGTATGTGGTAAAAATATGAAATAACATATTTTTCCGTGGCTAATGCCCTTAACAGGATGGCCTCGGGAAGGGCGGGGGGTCCCTCGCTCGTGGGGGATGTTTCCACAAAATAAAAATCCGCGTCGCGCGCGATCTTCCCATTTTCTTAATTTTTCGGAGGTAATGAGCGGAAACACGTTGGCGTATTTCTTCTGGAAATCTCCTCCGAAGACATTATCGGGTTTAATAATGCTCCCGACTGGGCTAGCTCCTCTCTAGCAGCATTATAAAACCGATAGAATTCTTCAACTCTAGATTGTCGCTAGCATGCATCGGATATAACGCCGCTTCAGGAATTGATTCAGATGGAACAAAGAGAACCACCGGAGATGTCTTTTTTTTTTNTGCATCGGATATAACGCCGCTTCAGGAATTGATTCAGATGGAACAAAGAGAACCACCGGAGATGTCTTTTTTTTTTCCTTGGCAAGATGATTTTCATCTGACTTCACAACTGGCTGATTAATTTTTTTTCTTTTACGCAATGTCATGCTTTACAGGAGTTCATTGCAGGAGTAACAGAACACACACACAAACACNTAATTTTTTTTCTTTTACGCAATGTCATGCTTTACAGGAGTTCATTGCAGGAGTAACAGAACACACACACAAACACACACATTGCATTGCAAATAACAGCAATAAACCAGCAGACATGAACATACACTGTTTAAATCTAACAAACAATAAAACATTTTTGTGAAATCAGACATGTCTAAAAATTAGTGGGATACACTTTCAGTTGATACAGACTATACCTGTTGTTTTCATAATTTTATGTTTTACTACTGCGTAGGGCATAAAATTATTTGTCAGTTTTAGAAGTTTTTGTAGTAACTCTTTCAGTTAGAGGATAATATAAATTTCAGGCGATGCAAGGAATTAATTTTATTTGCGTGGATATGTGCCTGTATCGCTCTAAGACTAGCTTTCACTTCGAAATCAATGCTCACCTAAGACTTACTTTTTATATTATGTCATTACGTTGTTGTGAACGAACGAAAAAATGGTGACTAAACTTGTAACTGTTACAGTTTTGAAAGCGTTTGCTTCATTTCACAAGAGTCGAAAATTTATTGAGGTGATGGTGGCACATATCTAGTTTACTAGTTTATTTTGCTTTCATAGGCTGATCTATTAGTTTCCTTTAATATTTTTCAGGTTGAAATAATGAACAGCAGTAATTCCATGGCTAGTTTTTGCCCAACACTGATAATTTAGAATAAATTAACATAATATCACATAGTAAAATAGCTTTAATTTACAGTATTTTAATGCATTCAAAAATTATTCACAACTTTATATGTTTTGGCTGACGAAGATTTCAAAACCAAACAAACCGAAGAAATCAAATACCTTAATTATACGGAAATACTAAATCATAGATTACGTGTGGAGTACGTTTTAAAGGAGTGCATTAACAAACCAAATGTTAAATTTTCTGGAACATCAAGACACTATGACTTTCTGTAAGCAAAACTTGTTATTGGAGTTATAAGGGGGTCCATGACGGAAATTCGTATGTTTCGTTTCATTTACGTGAGCTGTTTTATTTATTATTTCAAACATGATATTTAGGGGCAGTGATATTTCGCGAAAAGATTTCGAGACAAGATACATTCCAAAGCACTGTAGGGTCGTCCAGCTTCNATATTTCGCGAAAAGATTTCGAGACAAGATACATTCCAAAGCACTGTAGGGTCGTCCAGCTTCTTTGATTGGCTAATAAATGTACTGGCCCGTGTTTACCGTTTGCGCACGAATCACGAAGGTTCAGTGTCGGAGTTACTTAGTCCTGAGTGGCTTGGTCAAAGACGGACACGGCACCAGCAGCCAATGGAGGTATAACAACAGCTGAGGTGTGTATATAGCATTGAAGCCTACTGTGTGCTCCGATTCTTACGCGAAAATTCACTGGCCCTAGTGATATCAGAATCACAACGTAACAGAAAGAAAAATCATTTCAAGACGGTTTCATTATTTGGCTTCTGACAAGCCAGACATTGATTGTTGTTGAGTAACCCATTTAAATAAAAAAAACGTGATCTCACAAAGACACGCAGACATAACAAAAGGAAAACTGTTCAGGTGTTGCACGTACAGTAGGTTATTGAAGTCTACTGTTCGCGGAACACTTTTTTTTCGCAAAAATAAGGTGTCGCTAATTATGACTAAGGCGCTAACCCACAGTAACTAAGTAATCATGCGTCCGAGTGGCATGATTGTTCAGTTAGATTGTTGGAGCGGTTGTGCTAACGGGCAGTTTGCGAAATTCACACTCGAGGTAAAAGGCACTAACACTCAGCATCGAACACAAAAGATGGCAGTATACAGTAGAGCTGTTCTTTCTTTTACGGTATCCTGTATCAGTTCTCTTCCTTCTACTACTCTTTTGTGCCGTACTTTCCAATTTAAAATTAAATACGAGGTGCTGCAAAACACGTGGCTGTGAGAAACCGTGCTTTCGNCTTTCCAATTTAAAATTAAATACGAGGTGCTGCAAAACACGTGGCTGTGAGAAACCGTGCTTTCGCGTTTTTTTTTCTGCGCTTCCAAACTACTTACTTTCTGTTTTTTACCAAAAGTCATTAAAATTTTTGTAATAAGTGCACATAAAAAGCCTTTTTATACTATACTTTTGTCAAATATTTCAGGTCTTAAGAGCTGCAATACNTATACAGTAGAGCTGTTCTTTCTTTTACGGTATCCTGTATCAGTTCTCTTCCTTCTACTACTCTTTTGTGCCGTACATTCCAATTTAAAATTAAATACGAGGTGCTGCAAAACACGTGGCTGTGAGAAACCGTGCTTTCGCGTTTTTTTTTCTGCGCTTCCAAACTACTTACTTTCTGTTTTTTACCAAAAGTCATTAAAATTTTCTGTAATAAGTGCACATAAAAAGCCTTTTTATACTATACTTTTGTCAAATATTTCAGGTCTTAAGAGCTGCAATACNCTGTAATAAGTGCACATAAAAAGCCTTTTTATACTATACTTTTGTCAAATATTTCAGGTCTTAAGAGCTGCAATACTTTTTTTTTTAATTTACACATATACATGCGACCACGTGCGGTATATTAGTTAAGACTACAGAGAATCTTAACAATGAAAATGATAGACCAGTCAAAATTACGAAACTAAGGTGGATAAGTGGCACTCTCTTAGGAGGATTCATTACATGAAGAAAATTTATACCTCGACTGTGTGGTGGACCACAAAATATCTGCTCGTGTTCTCGGACACCGACCGAACACAGCAACGAGGTATGCGACGCTTTTGTAATGATAATCATTGTTGGGAGATTGCAGCAACGACGACGTGGGATGAGGCAGAAACTTCGTTTCGAAGATTGAATTAATTTCCTGGTGGAATACAAATCGGAACGCAAGGAAAAGTGATTCCTTTAGGGCCTATCGTTATCATCGCGTGAGCATGTGTGCAGCGCATCTGCGCAGTGCGAGGGAAGTGTGGTCTGCGCAGTGCAGGCTGTTCCTATCTCGCTCTCTCGCAACGTACCTAGCAAATACTAGGAATAAACGGCCGTCTGGACGGGCGTCTCATTCGGGTTATCGAGAGAGGCGAAGACTAGAGCAGGAAGAAAGAAGCATTCTGCGCTGCCACACACACGTGACGCACAAGCAAGTTACGACCCACAGTACTTACACCTTAAAAATTGTAGAGGAATAGATTTTAAATATCTATTTTGGCAAAGAATACCATAGGAGTCTCGGCGTCTTACGACGCCATACCACTGAACCACATAGTTTATCAATGACTGAATCGCCATAACTCTGTTGACAGCTTCAGGATGAGTGTGGGTCAGCGACAAACCACGGATGAAAAGTGTGGCCAAACGCGTCGAACTTAATTTATAAAGTTGAAAAATGCCTTATTGAAGTGGCAGAAACAAATCAGCGAGATACAGACTATGGCTGGAGTATAGAGAGGACTGAAAGCTTACGTGTTCACAAATGAATTTCATAATTTCCGGGTAAGTATACCTCTTGAGTGTCGTGCTTGATGTTCGTCACAGAGGGTATTTACAAACTTGATGCGTAGATCCCATGATAACACCAAAATCTAAGTAGTTAAAATCGATCCTAATCAGAGATATCTGGCTTCAATAGGTCCATGAAAGCCACTGAAATCCATGAAAGTATTTCTACAGAGTAGTTAGGAATACAGAGGTGAAACAGCAGCTTATTCTGCAAACTCCAGCCACACACGCCACCAAAATGGCGTCACTAGCCAGCAGCATGCCAGAACCCCATTCGCCAATCAGCACCTGGTAACTTACTCGCCAGTCGACAGCCCAGTCAATATGGAAAAGCTTCCAGCGCGCAGTAGCCAATCAGACACAAGGTCCGTTCCCCGAGTCTCGCACATGCAGCGAGAATATGGGAGCGCCCACATCAAAGGAACTGCCACGCCATTTTGCCTCTGTGTATTTATCTACTCTGGGGTGTTACAGTGAATGAATTTCGCTTATTTTTTTGTGAATTCTAGTATCTGATAATGGACG
Source organism: Clitarchus hookeri (assembly GCA_002778355.1). Lineage (NCBI taxonomy): Eukaryota > Metazoa > Arthropoda > Insecta > Phasmatodea > Phasmatidae > Clitarchus > Clitarchus hookeri. Next base: position 345,657 of record NQII01000464.1, on the reverse strand, counting down.
TCTGTGAATCGCGGGAAGTCCCCTAAAATGTGTTACATTTAAAACCATCCAATCTCTAATGTGTCTCTTAACTGAAAGTGTTTCTAATCCAGTTAGATAGGAATTCTTATCTCTAGAATCAGGTACCCCCTTGTGATATCGCTTGGCGTTAGTCGTTATGTGAGCATACGCAGTTTCTGATAGGTCGCATGATGATTTTTGACGGGGTTTATGTTCTACTGGCTCCGCCATGCCGTGTTGGCCAATTCTTCACCGGCGACACAGAATTTGCCGAAAATTCGTTTGGACAAAGAGCCATTTCTCGGAAAATTTCTCTCTTCAGTCCCAGGCAGGTGTTCAGCAGAATTTTCATTTGGCAGAACGTGCGTTTGGCAGAACACCCATCTCATCGAACAGGAGTGTGGAAAAACGAGTATTTGGTAGCAGGATTATTTTTCAAATCAGGCGTTTGACAGAAAATTCTGACACGCGAATTTCTGCTAAATGAAAAGTATGGTCCATTCACGGTTACTTCCAACTTAACTGAAGCTCTGCTTAAGTTATACTTCCAGGAGATTCCTCCGCCTCTTGCTGACAAGAGACAACGCACGCATTCGTGCGCACTCAGTTCAATAATATTCTGCATTAGAACTATTTCTTACTAAGCATCTGCACGCCAATCTTCTTGCTGATTTTATTTGCATAAAATATAAATAAAATTTTATAATTCATAGATAAATTATAAGTAAAAGTTCAATTTACTCAAAAATAAGATACTTTTATGTTAACACAAGTATAAAACAGTTGTGATTTAGGCATATTTAGTAAATAACCAAACACGTCACGCACGGGGTGATTTTTCAAAGGTTCTATTCTAAAAGTGTGAAGAAACTCTGAATATGCGAGGGCCTCTATCCAACAACTCCGCATAATATTGCCAGGGCGTGAGTGAATGTAGTAGAGATTTGGGCGGCTCTGAACACCGAGGTCTTAGAGCGAAACGTGGTGAGTACGGAGCAGCGCCCGGAATGTAAGGGTGGGGGGAAACGGGAGATCTCCGAGAAGACCCGCCGACCAGCAGCATCGTCCGGGCGCGATTCCCACAAGCTAAAATCCGGGAGCACCCCGCCGGGAACTGAACCCGGCTCGCCTAGGTGGGAGACTAACCTCTAACACCACCGCGGCCCCGCCAGAGCGTGGTGGGGGTGGTTTTCCGCTTCTGTAGTGTTCTGGTACGCTGTGTTCCCCCCAGGCCTCTGCCGAGGCCGCCACGACCCCGGTGCTCACCAACTGCAGCTCCTGCACTCCCCTCGTTTGGGGAGGGGAGGGGGAGAGCCCCAGTTAACCCCCTGCGTTAATTATTGGCAATTACGGCGGCGCGCATAATTAATCGGCGTGCTTCCAACCACCCCATCCCCCCGGCAGGCAATTAGCGGTAATATGCGTGGAAATCGGTGCCTCGCGCCAGGAAGCGGATGGCCGGTGACCAATGGTGACCGCTCCCTGACCGCACTGCGGGGGCTGGCCTGTGACGTCACCCGCCCGCCCCCTCCCACGGCGAGGGTGAGAGCAGGCGCATTACGTGATAGCTGGGTGGGACGTGGCTGGAGCCACGTAATGAGACAAGCGCCTGTGTGATCACTACAGACAATGGTTTATCGCGGGAAAAGTTCACTGTTTGCTAGGATTCAACGTCCCTGTAAAACTTCTTCTGGTAATTTCCTAAACCGCAATGGACGTTTTTAACCTGTGCATTACATGGAAATAATACCATATGTCAGAGGAAGTTTTTAACCTATGCATTGTACGTAAATATTAACACATGTCAGACTGCAAATATAAGAATGTTGTGCGTTGTTGCTATTCAAGTTTGGGGACTCCCTTGCGCGTTTGACTTTTTCGTGAGCAAATGTTTGGAAATATACCACGGTTGTATGGGGAAAAGAGTTTACCATTCGCAATTTCTGACTATTCGTATACACTGACATGGTAGTTTTACGAGTAATTTCTTACTGTGTATTTTCGACAGTTTTATTTCCTTACTGTCCGTCATGCATGTATGAAGCTACCATCCCATTTAATTGGGCCAATGAGGATCCTGATACTCTAAAGCAGAACGTTTGCGATTAGCTTGGAAAGAACTTAGCCGAGTAAAAACTTTGCTCATCTAATCATAAAATAATGAACCAGCAGATTGTTATCGAAGATATGTTGGCTGAAATTTTTTTTCGCGATTTTCTATTATCTCTAATGATCTCCGCCCTCCCCCTGCTTAGGCGCACTGTAGCTAAATGCTGTTCACGGTAAAGTGAGCACTTTTGAAATCCCTGCTAAAGATCTACTTGTAAGCACATTCCGTATACTTCCGCCATACGTAAAATTAACATTGTCATGGGCCTTGTCACTTTAATTGTGTGTCGGTCAAGGGAAATTGGGAAATTATTAGGAAAGTATATTTTACCATTTTGCTAATACATACACTTATATGAAGGGACACCCGATTTCTCCAAAAAGATTTACGCGCATGTTAGATTTCAATACCATACCGGCAAACAAGCTGTTTTCTTTTCCTTATTGGTGGCGTGACTTTGTGAGAAAACCATTTTTTTTACTTGGCGGGCCAATTACAATCAGGTTACTCCGATACTGTACGTCTGTGATTCGTGGGTAGAAACAGAAGACGCGTAATACCTAGATTTCAGGGGTAAATGATTGAACACCAACCCATTTTTACTTTCTTTGCATCCTCTGCAGGTAACAGTAACACAGTTCCATTACAGTGAATGTGTTGGGTTGAATGAGTATTGTGCCACAACAGTGGGAAATGCGCCCAGTAAAGTTGGTAACGATGGATGGAAAGTATTTCCATATCTTAAAGTTGAATAAAAAGTGTTAGGTAAGCATCAGTGATACTTTAAAATTATTTCTTTCGCTTTCTGTTTTGTTAATGCATCGAAGTGCAAAAACTGAGCAGATTTGTAAGATACCGTATTTACTTTTCTAATAATTTCACAGTTTCACTTGACCGACGCATGAATAAAGTGACGAGGCAGATGAAAATGTTAATTTTACATAAGGCGGAAGAATACACAACGTGCATACAAGTAGATCTTAAGCAGGGCTTTCAAAAGTGCTCATTTTACCATCAACATCCTATGCGGTCGAACACAAAGCGTACAGATCACTGGTCGGAAGAATGAAGTAAGTGTTGTAGTACAAAACGCATCATAACATTTCTTTATTGAAAAGCCTGAAACCGTAATGGGTAAGTAACAGTCATAATCAAGCTTATTTCAGTGGAACAAGGTTACCAATTTAAGTGCAAAATAAACATAGCTATCAAAAGTAAATTTGTAATTTCTACTTTCCATTAATGAAAATGTGGAAGTAAGCCCAAAAAATAATATTTTTAATTATTTCTCATTTTTTCCGATCAGTTGTCATATTTAAATAATATAATTATGTAGGTCAGCGTTTTGCTAAAGTCCGTTTACGACATAATTTTTAGCAACACGTGAATGTGTTTCGTTATATNATTATGTAGGTCAGCGTTTTGCTAAAGTCCGTTTACGACATAATTTTTAGCAACACGTGAATGTGTTTCGTTATATCTCCACACTTGCGTGAGCAAGAAAGTTTATTCTCTACGTAGTTTCTAACAGAATACAAATATGGACATATTACGCTAGGTCGCTGGTGCCGTGTCCGTCTTTGACCAAGCCACTCAGGACTAAGTAACTCCGACACCGAACCTTCGTGATTCGTGCGCAAACGGTTAACACGAGCCAGAACATTTTTTAGCCAATTAAAGAAGCTGGACGATCCTACAGTGTTTTGGACTGTATCTTGTCTCGAAATCTTTTCGCGAAATATCACTGCCCCTACCAATAGGGAATCTTTCACAGCAAGCAGTAGCCGATCAGACACGAGGACCGTTCCCTAGCCTCGTGTAGACGTTGGGAATACGGGCGAAAGGAACCGCCTCGTCATGCCGNATCAGACACGAGGACCGTTCCCTAGCCTCGTGTAGACGTTGGGAATACGGGCGAAAGGAACCGCCTCGTCATGCCGCCTCTGTGTACTTGTCTACTCTGTGACTGGCCTTTGGAGGAGAATCGTGAGGGACGCGCTCTCGTCGGGGATAGCCTCGTTAGCGCGAGCGGTTCGCGAGGCGGCAGTTGAGGAGCGACCCACATTAGCGACGTCCCAACACGCTAACGAAGCCGCACGCGTCCTCGTGCCACGCTCCCATTGGTCGGCGAGCGTGCTCCCCCGTTCTTAGAGTCTCCGAAACACTCACTCCGACCAAACGACATGCGTCGCATCGACCGCGTGTGGTAACAAAACATTTCAAATATAAAGAAGAGAAATGGTATGGCCGCAGAGTACTTAAAACCTATTCATATCCAGTGTGTATACAATTGCACATATAACGCACAAATAAGTTATTTTTAGTCTGTTTTATAAGGCGTATGCCACTTCTTCGACCAGACACTTCATCGACTGTACATTTCTTCGATAGCAGCCAGTCCACTTCTCCGACTGCTGCTTCTCCCTCCATGAAGGGAAAAACACCAGCCCCTCTCCCAGCCACACTGATTGCACCCAACTCTGCCAACGCGTCCTACTGTCACTCGTAGTTCAACTAATAAGAAACACTGCTTAAAAGTTAAACTGCAGCAACGGACCACCATCGTCCACCCTTCGTTCCACTGTCTCATGAGCGTCCTTCCAGTGGTTATATTCGAAAACGGACTGATATGAGGAAAAAGCACCCAAATAAAAAGATACAGGAAACATAGGTAGATTTAACTCACTGTTACNAAAACGGACTGATATGAGGAAAAAGCACCCAAATAAAAAGATACAGGAAACATAGGTAGATTTAACTCACTGTTACGTTCATTTTTATAAAATTAAAAATGGGCTGACAGCATTTATTTACCGATATTCTCAACGTTCAAACGACGGCTTAACTTTATATTGTTGTGAATAACGAAACAGGAACTATGTCGGGTTGACGTACAGCTAGCATCANCAAACGACGGCTTAACTTTATATTGTTGTGAATAACGAAACAGGAACTATGTCGGGTTGACGTACAGCTAGCATCAAAAAATTAATTATTTGTAACCCTTGGAACCACTAATTAAATTGGATGTAAAATGGGGTAAAACAGAGTTGCCCATATTTACCCTTTTTTCACAATGTGGCTTTACCCTCTTTCATTTATGGTTTCAGGTGTTGTAAATAAGAAAATTTTTGATCTTTATTCTATTTAAGTAGACACATTACTTGTTTTGTTGTCCAACCAATAAACGGTACGGACTGTGTGTACGGCTGCAGTTATATGAAACAATAATAACCTAGACCAGTAAGGTGGTTTGCTAATCATTTAGCCACAGGTAAGATCATTGGCGATTGATCTTCGCAGTGTGCACGGGCCAAAAATTACTTACATGTCCGTAATGTACGCAACAAGAAACTTGCAAATTTGCATTATTTTTCGGTGACTCCACTGCCTTACAAACAAGTGACCACAGTTCGTGGTTTCATTGGCCGCTGCACTGTAATCAACGTCACTCATCTGCTTGATATCCTCGAAAGAGATTGGCCACTCCATCGCTGAACTATATTATTAATAGTAACGCTAATTTTGTAGGTGTCTTAACAATTGTGTGTATTGGGTCTGAATGGGTCTGTAATGACGTCTGAATTATGTCTTATATGGCAGTAAAAGCGTAAGATCTTAGAGTGTAAAATGCGTTCATAACGCAAGTATTATTGCGAAGAATCACTACAATTCATCAGTTACGCTTGTTCGTGTATTCCCAGTTACCACGGTCCAATTGGCGTACAATACACCGGGTATGCACACAGTACTGCGAAACGTTCATACTGGTTGGCTATTAGACAATGAACAAGCGAGTTAACTGAGTACTATTCCAAGTGTCCTCTGACCATACTTAGGAAACATTAATTTTGTAGGCTATATTGGAATCAGCTTTTTGCGAAAAGATTTCCTGTGCATGCGTATTCGAAATACTTTAACGCAGGTCCATTATCGCAATTCGATGTTCTTTTTACATGCCATGCGCCTTAGATGCCTTCCCACGAATATAAAATGTTCACTACTAGAATAATCTGATTGTGATCGGCCTATTCGAGTACCAAAAATGCCTTCTCGCAAATACATGCGAATAATAAATCGAATATAAGCTTCACGGCGTTCACGTAGTATTTTGAAGCCCAGCCTACGTGGAACGCTTTTGGCGAAAATCAGGTGTCCCCATTTAAATCTCACCTTCTGGTGAACTCTTGAGCTATAAAAATAAACAAAACGCAGGCCTAATCACAACCTCCCACTGTTGCNAATCTCACCTTCTGGTGAACTCTTGAGCTATAAAAATAAACAAAACGCAGGCCTAATCACAACCTCCCACTGTTGCGGCAGTCAGTCAGTGAACAGTCGATATATCTACTTCAGTATGCCAACACCTTGGAAATCATAGCCTTTGCAGATCGCAGAACGTTTGAAATTTTTCCGATCCCTTCTGCTGTACTGCGAAGCATGTAGGCATATATGAGATTCACATAACCTCACAAGGAGGGATGATTAATTAAGGAAATTGTGGGATAACAAGTTACGGGACGTACGCACAAAACAATAGCATGTAGACCTTCTACAAATAACCATAAACCTGAAAAATTGGCATTTATTTACTGCCATCACGTGTCTTCATATTCCTCTGCATATAGACTAATCGAGTTTTGTCGTTCACACAGTGGCTTTTGCCAGAGGGGGAGGGGTCCCACGTCAAACGCGTGTAAACTGACGTCGCCTTTGTAATTTGGTCGCATTTTATTAGTCACGCCTTGGACGTCTCTGAGCCAATAAGCAGACTTGCAAGGAAAAAAAGTGGCGAATCCCATACTGCCGGGTGTGAGGTAACACTGGCTACTGACTGGTGCAGCAGCCTATGAAGAAACATCTGAGGCTCGAGTATACACAGGACTGTGGAGTCTAGCTATCATGTAGGTCACTGAACTAGCAAAGGTTTCCTGTCTGCAGCAATTAATACTTCCCCGTGTGTCTGCAACTCGCCCGAGACAAAACACGCGAGGATTGGTTCATGGCGATTCTTCCTCGTGGCAAACAAGATAGCTTGTGGTTCACCACGTTATAGCTAGGGACACCCGAATTTCGCGAAAAGATTTCCGCGCATGCTATATATTTTAATACCCTACGGGCGTAGCAGTAGTTTTCCTTTGCTTATTGGCCGCGAGTTTTTGCGACAAGACATTTTCTTGCTTGACTGACCGATCGGAATTAAGTAACTCCGATACTGTACGTCTGTGATTCGCGGGCAGACACCCAAGACGTGTAACACCTAGATCGTCCAATCACGAAAGTGAATCTGAGCTTAACTGTTATGAAACCCAACTGGTCGTGAAATCATTTCGCGAAATTCGGGTGTCCTTAGGTATAGCTGAAAGTAAATCTGCTATTGCTGAATGTCCTGTTATTTCCCTTCATCTATCTGCTCTTGGCTCTGATGAAAGGATACGTCGTGTGGAATATACAAACGCATTATATAGGTACATGCTAGAAAAATAAAGATAAAAACTGCAATAACAATTTGACAAAAAAGAAAAATAAATAAAAAACACGAAGCCGTTTTTGTCTCACTTTGCATAAAATTGCTGACCATAAAAATCTTCCTGCTTAAACAGCTGCGTAATTTGCCCAGATATAAAAACCATTCCTGCCAAATAACTATAGGCACGATTATTTCAGCACTTGTGAAATCAAGCTTTAAAAAGTGTCACTGAGCCTAACCTGCATAGCCTATAGGTAGGGCCAGTGACTTTTCGCGTAAAAATCTGAGCACACAGTAGACTTCAATACTATATACACACCTCAGCTTGTGTTATACCTGCATTGGCTGCTGGTGCCGTGTCCGTCTTTGACCTAGCCACTCAGGACTAAGTAACTCCGACACTGAACCTTCGTGATTCGTGCATAAACGGTTAACATGAGCCAGAACATTTTTTAGCCAATAAAAGAAGTTGGACGACCCTACAGTGCTTTGGACTGTATCTTGTCTCGAAATTTTTTCACGAAATATCACTGCCCCTACGTATAGCCTATTTTAACGGGTACGCTGTTTGACATGAGCCCAGTAATGTTGGTTATAACGGACGGGACGTAGTTACGTGTCTTAACTCTGAATTCAAAGTGTTGGGCGATCATTAGTGTACATTGAAATGATTTATTTAGCTTCTGTGTAGGAATGAGCAAATTAGTAAAAGTATTTGCTGCTCTAATAAACTCCACAGTTTCACGTGATCGACGCATGAAAAAAGTGACCAAGCCAAAGGTATAGCTAATTTTGCATATGGTGGAAGAATACACAATGTGCACACAAACAGATCTTAAGCAAGGTCTTTTGAACTTTTGAAAGTGCTCCATTTACCGAGAACATCTTGTATTAGGCTCTATAGAAATGAACGTGTGCTTTCTATAGCAAATTTAAAAGAGCGGGAGCACCCGCAGGAAACCCCACCACTCCATGACAGTGACCCTCAATTCCCCTTCCTTCCATACCACTCATTTAAGCAAAATGAATCTCACCAAAAACCTTCAGGCAGCAGAGTTTAAATAGCAGAGTACAAACAAATAACGCAGTCGCCATAAATTGCGACAGTTCAACCATCCCCTGATATGAATTGGAATACAAGATATTTAACAACCAAAATTGTGAGAAATGATTCAACAAACTGTTAGTTTTCTTTTCCTTTATCCCCGGGCTTATTTTGTTTTTTTTTTCTTTTTTTTTCATAAACTGCCCATATAAAAAATACAAGCATTATAAAAAAATATAAATAACCAAATAGGCTTTAAAATTCATTATAATTAGAATATAATGTTTGTTATGAAAATTACATGAAGTTACATTTAGTAATGCGCTCCCATGGCAATACATACTTAGCTCAAATTTTGTAACATTACAAAATTACAGAATATATAAAAAAAAACCTTAAAATTTGTTTTGTGTAGATGCTTTATAAAATGCCCTCATCAAACATGGCAGGATATGCCTTCTGCAAAGTTATAATGTTCTCATCGTGAGGTTCCTATCCAGTCTCTCTCCCAAGATGAAAGAAAATCCCTTTTACAGTCGGGAAACACGTTTACCAGGGTATTGAGGAACATCGCAGAAAGTTTCGCTATGGTTCGAGTTCAGTAACATTCAAATCGTGACGACGTCGAAGGTATCGTCGGACGGTTGCTAGACGCCATTCATACACATTGGAAGGGGTGGGCATAGGCGTGGTGAGGGGTGGAGGTAGCTTCAAGCCTCCACGCCGACAGTCAGCGCTCGCCTGCCAAGCCAGGCACCCGCATCGGCACCAACGTCCACGACGACTTACGTCTAACGGGTCATCAACAAAGTAAGCCTCAGCTCCCTCGTCGATCTATCCCCGTGTTAGGACGTGCAATTTTCTGCGCAGATATTAATGCTGGATGTACGGAGTTCCAGCACCGTCACACAAATTACATGACTGTACTTTGTTGCATATGTCTTCATCCGAGTACTGGGCTGTCTAGTTGTCACAGATCTCCGTTTACAGAGATTTATGCTAACTGATTCCAAGCTACCGAGGTAAAATATTGTTTTATAATCCTATTTTTAAAACATTTACAAAGTCATGGGGAAAATTGTTTTGCATGTTAACGCCGATTAAAAATTTCAAAATGGTGGGTATGTGAAATATGTTTTTAAAATACCTATCCTAATGATATGGGACATATGTATGAAACTTCACAATTATTCCTCCCAAATATTAAAAACATGAGTTTTTTTTTTAAATATGGGGATTTTAATTTAATTTTTCAATGACACATTTTCCTTTGGCATAGAAAATGCACTTAATACCATATTACACTGAAATAACTTAATAAAAAGATATTCATACGCTGGCCAGTTGTAGATTTCTATTTCGTGAATTATATTTTGAAATAATATTTTCCCTATTCGCTGTAATTAATTCATCACAATTGTTTGTAAAAGAAAAAAAAAATTTATATCAACTTCTCAATAATGTAAGTCATAATACAAGCCTGTCATGTGTAATATAGCAAATAACTTATAGCTACGCCTTGCAGATTTTACAAGAAAACAGTTTGTGTATCTACAAAAGATTTCCTTGGCAACTGGGTTTCCATAATTTTTTTTTCTTTTTAAAGTACAACAATTTTTTCACAGTGTAACAGACAGGCCTTTCCATAGACTAATATTTCAGTGAACCAATCACAAGTGCTCCAATCTGCTCATCAAAACTACGACATCAAAATATCACTCGTTCAAATCCTTAAAAGCAAGCTTCCCTACATCTGGATAGAAAATTCTTGCCCCTCTTATTTCGGCTTTCAAGACCTCGATGCCAAGAGCCACCCAAATCTCTTCACTCAGTCATTTTTGCCCCTCTTCAAATTGTGTCGCAATGAGAGTGCTTCCTTAAGCTCTACGGGCCCCACAAATACAATCATTACTTCTTTTTTTTAATGAATGTGCTATGTTTCAACCTAATCATTACGTAAGTACACAATTTAATTTTACCTACAAACTAAATATTTTGCCATGTCCAATGGCAAAAAAAATCAACGAAATGGTTTCTTGTAAAAAAAAATCAACGAAATGGTTTCTTGTAAGGGATGTAATATTTATACACGTGAAAGTTTCTGAATTGATTCCTTTGCTTTTGAAGGGATATCTCAGGCATGTGTAGCAGTATTGCTCTCGCCAGACGATGCCCCTGATCGGCAGCTTTTCTCGGGGATCTCTCGTTTCCTCCGTCCTTGCATTCCGGTGCTGCTCCATAGTCACCTCGCTTCTCCCTCACCGGCTCGCAAGACACCGATTTTAAGAGCCGCTCAAACGTGTCCACTCAACCAGTGCATTTGTGCAATGGCATCAATAATGTGGTAACTTTTTTTTCAGATGAAGAAAATAAACATCGACCACGTTCATTTATGATGTGGAAGTTATCATAGGGTATCATTGTACGTTGGGAAATATTATATTGTTTTTAAATAGCGTAAGCCCTATAAGCCTATGTACTACAGATTATGCTTGGTAATTTTTTTAGGTATGGTTACAGTTGTCATTGGTTTTATAACATTATTTTATTGGGTGATGTGCACACAGAAATGCCTCATATAAATGAAGATAGGTAGAAAGAACACTTATGAATAAAGTGAGTGTTAAAGTGAGCGCTTTTAGAAATCACCCTAATTACATACATGTTACAGTACGCACTGAGATGCAAGCTCCTAGTTAGGTTGCCATGGGAATAATAAAACTAGTTCTAAGACTTGACGTATTGCGGGTGTAAAATTTCAATGTATTCCCATTGAAGTCAGTGTTTCTTATTTTATACACATTGGAGTACAAATATGCATAGGGTGGGACTTTGAACTCTACTGACCAACTTCGGCAGGCGATTCCTCATAAAAATAGGTCTAATCATATGCATGTTATATATAAACCCTATATACGTATATTTATATATAGGCCTACACACACGACCTTTAGCCTAGTTTATTCTGGTAGGGTGCAACTACCCTTGAAAGTGTTGCTGAAGCTGACGTTTATTGTTCGTAATACAGCCACAATGAGAGACAAATCTCTGAGTTTCTGGACAGTGCATTATTGAAAGACGATGTGCAAACCATGAACAATTGGGTGCGGTTATTAATCCCCTTCCATATAAACGGATGGACTGGAACCTCACATGTGCATTTGCAAATGTAACTATGTGGCATTTTTGGGTAGTTACCTGCGTATTAATAACCAACCATACATATTTTTAAAAAAATTCGCCTTGATTTTTAAACCCCACATGCCATCCTTTTCGAGGAATTAACGGATGATGAATTGCAAAATTTGCTGTGTTAGATCATAATGCATTAATTTCTCGAAAACGACTGTGTTTGGTTTAGCGCAATAACACAAGATGGCTTTTTCATTTATCAAGTATGGTAGATTACTAAGTCGCAGGAAGAAACAAATAATATCGGACAGTTACAATTTTAAATTCAGAAATGGGATTCCAACCTAATCGAATATATAGACTGCTGAAGTTTGTCAGTAGAGTTCAGTTCCCGCCTGTGTGTATATATATATATATATAACACATTTATGTACCTTAAACTGCATGGTTTTTCTTGGAATGTCACATAAATAAAGAGACTAGATCCACCACAATGTTAAGTTTACAGGTGGCGGAACAATACAAAATGGGAAGGGAAATTAGATCCTAAACAGGGCTTCCAAACATGCTCAATCAATTGCAAAATACCTATAGTAAAGTTTGTTGCAGAGGAATGCTAGAGGGAAAGCATTTCAGTCCACAGTTCTGTCTCTATTCACCAAGCTGTAGCGCGGCTGTGTCGCGGGCCACGGTGTGCTGATTGCAGATCGCGCCACCGTCCTGCCATCCCCTCCTCCCGTTGGAGGTGGGGGAACCGCTCCTTTTGGGGGGAGAGAGTAAAGCGAAGGGGCAGGGCGGCCCCCGCCGCCATTGG
>NQII01000464.1:307488-333012 GCA_002778355.1 Clitarchus hookeri | reverse complement strand
CCCCCGCCGCCATTGGCGCAACGGCGTGACGCGGGGGAGGGGCCGACGCAAGGGGGGCGTGGCCATGCGCTCCTTGTCCCTCGCGGCCCACTGAGGTGCCTGAGGAACAGTGTAACTACCACGCTCGGCGTGAGTGTGTGGTTCTTCTCCTGGCGACAATCTCCTTTTGTTCCTTTTTTGTGACCGGCTTTGTTTTTGTTTGGCGTGTGTGTGCCAGGTGCCCCAGGCGCGCGGGGGCTTGGTCTGGCGTGCAGCGTGGGGCGCGCGTGGTTTGGCGCCCAACGTGGGGTCGGTTTTGGCGTCCAACGCAGGGTCGGTTTCGGCGCACAACCCGGGGTCAGTTTTGGCGCCCAACGCTGGGCGCGGATGAGGGCGCCCCGGCGATGAGCTCGGGCAAGGATGGCGCGGCCCGGCGAGGAATCTCCTTCAGCGTGGACGCGCTGCTGGCGCGCTCCAGCGACGATGACGACGATGATGTGGAGGTGGAAGTGGACGACGACGAGGAGGTGCGGCGGGTGCCCTTGGCGCCGGCGCCTCTGCTGCCCACCGCCGCCCCCTGGTCACTGCCCCCAGGCCTCGTGTGGCTGCCCTCGGCGCTCTACCGCTCCCCCGACAGTGAGTCTGCTTCCCACCCTCAAGTAGTGTCATGTGGTCACAGACTAAATGAGTCCATATTCCAATCGAAAATGTCATAACTTAGTAATTAGTATCCTATTTAGTACGGGCCATTGGAAATATGTCGGCAGTCCCCCTTTACAATGATTGTGCGATGTGTCGAGAAACTATTCATTACGTAACACACTGTGCAGCTTAGCCACAAGCTACTATTGTAAATTAATAAATAATTATTCCTATTTAAAAATGAATTTATACAGTTTCTTTTTGCTCATATTTATTCAAATGTATCACATTCCATAATAAGTCATTGAAATTAAATTCATGCATGCAGTTATTTACTTACATATACATATTTATTCAATTTTGCGAATCCATTATATATATATATTGTATATTTATAGTATATAGATACATCTACATGTGTGTGTGATTTCGTTTGCTGCATTAGGTTAAAACAAATGTGGTAGCTATTTGAAATTTGATACAATAGTAAATATTTACTAAGTTTCTTTGCATGCTAAAAACTAAATACTAATTTACAAAATGCGACATCATTTTAGCTAACCAAATCGGGTCGCGTGACCATTTGATAAAGTTAAACTGCCAGTTGGAACAGATCTAGGAACACAGACGAAATGGCATGTCAGTTCTTTTGATGTGGAAATAGGTACTCAATATCTGATTCGACAATATCTGATTCGCTTCGCGAGGCTCTGGGAATACGCCTTGTGTTTGATTGGCTACTGCATGGTGCAAGTGTTTCCCTATATGCTGGGCTGCTGACTGGCGAGTATTTTACCAGGCGCTTATTGGCAAACGGCATGCCAACAGCAACAATGTGGTGGCCAGTGACACCATTTTGCTGGCATGTGCAGCTGGAATGAGTGAAGAGATTTGGGTGGCTCTTAACAGCGAAGTATTGAGAGCCGATGAGGGTGATTGACGTATGGAGCAACGCCGGAATGAAAGGGCGGGTGAAACGGGAGATCCCAGAGAAAACCCGCCGACCAGCGGCATCATCCTGCACGATTCCCACATGCGAAAATCCGGGAGTGACCCGGTCGGGGATTGAACCCGGTTCGTCTTGGTGGGAGGCGAGTAGGCTAACCGCTCAGCAACCAGCTGGAGTTAGCTACTATTTTGCTTCTATATTTTTAAGTACTCTGTAGCATGGTTGTGTTGTGTGGTGAAGGATGATCAAGTGGCTACAGTTATTTTATACGATTTTAGCAATTAGATACTTTTTCGTTGTGATATTAAATGAAATTGCAGGAGTAGGTGAACCAAGCCTGACCCAAGCCTTGATCCAAATTATTGAGAAGGGAGAGGGACGCGAAAAGAGATTATTGTTGTTTTAATCGTTTTAACCTAGCATTTCAATGTGTGTGTTAATTTTAACTCTTCCGGCCGCATAGTGGGTTCGAAATTCCCAATGGTCCTAGCTGGTACCTATAAAACCTTGGGCCAGTTTTATCACTTAACACTCTGTACACATTTACGGTAATTCAGTACAAGCCAGAATTGTGACACTTATATCCAAAATTACAGGAACGATGGACCATATTTGACACGCGTACTACACTGAGATAAAGTTTATTTGTGGCTGCCTATAAGCCAGACCTAATGGAGGGCCGAGTTGATTGTCTCCCAATCACACGCCCTTTCGTGTGTAGCAGGTAATACCATCTTCTTTGTTCATTTCAGTTGTTATAAAAATATTATTTTTTTTATTCACGATAATTTTTGTTGGTGTGCTAAACAGCTTCTTTAAATCCTGAAAGCTTTTATAAAGCAATAAAACTGCAGTTTTTTTTAATTGGCAGATAAATTGTTTTTTTTTTTTGGTGTACTGTAGCACTAGTTACACTCGGGAATAGTGTTGGAAGTGTTAACTTCGTACTTTTCTGACATTAACGCAAGGTGAGAAAGTAGTGCTCAGGAAATACCCACAAATGGGTTTGATATCCGGAAGAGTGGCGAAGAGGCCAAGCACTGCTCGTCTGGGTATATAATGTGACGTGAANCACTGCTCGTCTGGGTATAAGAGTCTGAAAAAACTATGACAATGGACGAACTCTACTTTTCAAGAAATGAATAAAACAATTTATAAGAATTTTAAATTTATATATTTTTCACACAAATGTCAAAATTGTACAAAATTAATACCTCCGTTAAGATACATATCAAAATAACTGTTTATGTTATAATAATGTTAATAATAATATTTCTTGGGATTTTATTATGTGGTTGACGCATATTTCAATTTTAATTTTTGAGGAAACATTTCAACTCAAAAGGAGCTTAAATTAAATTCTTACCGTAGGTGAGCCAAATGGTGAATTTAAAATAAATTGCAGCCTAAGAGTCCTCAGATTTCAATAAAAACTTAAATGAAATTAAACCTCACGTTGAAATAACCTTTTAAAATTTGTACGAACCAATTTTGTTGACTTAAAATTATCATTTGTTTTAAGATGGAAAACGTGACAAATGTTATCTTAAAAAATGTTTTCTATTTTTATGAAGTAATTTCACAAAACAAAATATCCTATAAATCTAGAAAAAAAATTGTTTGGATCTTGAACGGACTTAACACTTAACATTCGCGCGCAACCGAACACACGGGGGGACCTGGGTTCGAATCCATGTCCACCCGTCTTGATCTAGGTGTCTCATGATTTCCCGAAATCACTCCAGACGAATACGATGTGATTCCTTGATGCTAACCGTGAGCTGAAGTCTTCACTCCAACAAGTTTTTTTTTTTTTGTGGCGAAGAAAATTGTTTATTTGTAATCATTCATTTCTTGTGACTCTCGGAAAATAGGTCTGGTAGTCACAAAAACATCTGGTAGGATAAGCAACTCCTTCGTTACAAAATATTTTTCGCGGGATTGTTTCTATCTGTAACGACCCCCCTGTGCTTAGGTTCTTATGCACCTTAAGCCGTTTTGTGCGTTCAAGGCCCAGAAGCGAGGGAGCGATACGGGCGACGCTAACACACGCGCCTATCGCTCCATCGACCTTACGCGAAAGACGTTGAATCGGCTCGCAGACTTTCCGTCGTTGCGCTGTGCTGTGCAAACTAGATCTATAACAGTGGAACTTTCTCACACGCGATGAACACACACAGATTTAACTATAGACATATACTTTTCTCCTATAGACCTCTGAAGGAAACTGCGCAAGCAGGTTTCCTAAATTAAAATTTATTTTACCATTTCACGATTTTTTTTTCTATAAAACTATATGACATCATATTATTGGTTTTCACATTTTCTGGCAAAAAGTCGTTTTATTTTCCCAGAACATTGATTTTCCCAAACAATGATTTCACAGAAAATACCTTAATATATAGCTAGTCCTCTTAAGCCCTGGGGGAATTACCTACTCAAGTGTGTGTGCAATTAGCGAAAATTGCACTTCTGTTTATCTGTCCCAGGTCGTTCTAGCCATCTCTTCTGTTCTCGTCCTCTCTTTCTAAAATTTGTGTGTTCGATACCGCACGACTGCAGTATATGTTTTTGTTTTCCAGTGTTATTTTCCATCTCTGTGAGGCAAATACTCACTCAGTTCCTTAGCGTGAGCGTTCCCCGGTCTTAAAAATCCTGATTTCCCTCGAAGCATTAGAGGAAATAGAAATTATTTTTAACCAAAACGCTTTTTAATAAATAATAAATAACTCGTTAGTTAAATTGTTTTCAGCAGTTACAGTGTCATTCGCAACACATCTAAATTTTCTCCACTGCTTTATAGAAGTAGATAATATGATTTTTCATGTAGGTAATTAGGCTTACATACTGTACTGGGGAGGCCATCCTCTAGAACACTAGTTACAGAATTTTTTTTTACTTTTGCGTCTAACCAGCTGTATTATTACTTTTTTATTTGACTGGTTTTGGGAGTGTTTCATGAGCGTTGACTGTTGGAGATATATAAATTAAAGCTACACTGCAATTTATATATATATATATATATTAACTTGCTGCCAAGATTATTATTGTAACCGTTCGGACAAGTTAGAGCAAATTTCTTGCATCAATGTGGAATGCGTAAAATTAAAGTCGTATTAGACTTCACATTTATTTTAATCATGGATATAAGTAAATCATTTATTTATGCAGTAATTTGATTGTATCGATAAAATCACAATAAATTTTGGCAGACATATTTTTTTAAAAAACATGTTTGTAAAACATGGGAAAAAAAGTTTTAACTGTATATTTATGAACGGCCTAGCTAATTCTAACACGGAAATGATTTAATTCGCGCTAATGCGGGTGTTCCCGCTATAAATCGCACCTATATGTAAATATCGGGATACCCTCAGGAAATTGTCAGCATTGCAGAAATTATGCAACATTCTCAACTCACATTCTGCAGCCATATTTTGTACTGCAAGGCCAAACTGGAAATTTATTTAATGCAAGGCATTTTACCACTACGTAAGAAGGCCTACGTAAAATATTTTTAAGCCATGCTCTTCAACTTTTTTCGAAGAATGGAAGAGTTTGTTGTTTTAAGGATATGTTAGCTAGACACGTTGTCAGACTAAAAAATAAATGTAGACCTAATTACAAAAAAAAAAATCAAAAATTTTACTAAGTTCAGTTATACTGCCAGTAATTATTATGTTACGATAAAATAATACTTACTGGACTAGTATTTTTTTGCGAAACAATCTCTGCACTTGTTATAATCCATTCACGGTTACTCCGCACTTTTCTGAAGCCCTGCCAAAGTTCTACTTCCAGGATATTCCTCCGCGTCATGCAACTAAGTGTAGAGAATTACACGTAAGGGGCAACGTACCGCATTCATAAGCACTCAGTTTAATAATATTTTGCACGAGAACTATTAACGTCATACCTGGGTCGATTTATCTAAAGTTCGATTCAAAACGTGCGAAGAAACCGCTTTCTACCGTTCGTGGTCCATTACTGGCTCAAAGTCCTTCTAATCGCGTCTGACGAACTGCGGTACACTGGCTCGAGTGAGTCACTTGCCATACAGGTTTTTCAATTCTACAACCTGTCACAAAATTAGATCGCAAACGCTTCCCATTCCCAGTCTCTCAGTTTTCAAAGACTTGGTTCAGTTTCTTCTGTTGCTGTATTTTTCACGTGCGCTATATTTCGTTCACCCAGGCCTGTGACGTTTTCTCATTTCTTATAGCTAGGGCCAGTGACTTTTCGCGTAAAAATCGCAGCACACAGTAGACTTCAATACGACATACACACCCCAGCTGTTGTTATACCTCCATTGGCTGCTGGTGCCGTGTCCGTCTTTGACAATAAGCCACTCAGGACTAAGTAACTCCGACACTGAACCTTCGTGATTCGTGCGCAAACGGTTAACACGGGTCANAGCCACTCAGGACTAAGTAACTCCGACACTGAACCTTCGTGATTCGTGCGCAAACGGTTAACACGGGTCAAAACATGTTTAAGGCAATCAAAGAAGCTGGACGACCCTACAGTGTTTTGGACTGTATCTTGTCTCGAAATCTTTTCGCGAAATATCACTGCCCCTACTTATAGCGCATACCTCTTGTTTACTGGATAGGGTTTTATGTCGACAAAATGAGTAGGCTACATAACACTAACAGCCTGGCTCTGAATCCCTTTGATTACACACTCGCTGATATAATTGTGTGGATGTTTCTGATCTAGTTTCTTCAACACCATGCGTATAAGGCTTGTAAATAAATGACGGACAATTTCTCAAACTCATTTCGAAACAAGCCAGATTCCTAAAATGTGTACGGTTGTGCTACCTCAATACTTAAATGAACCACAGTTTTCTTAAATAGGCTTACATGACAGTGAGCTAATGGATTATTCCAATCTGTCCGTATTAGAAATAATCTCGTCTAATAAGCAATCAACTTTTATTAATTTTTTTAATATTTCGTCAACTAGAAATTAAATTAACAAATGAGTGAGGCATTTAACATTTACTAGTTATTTAAGCCTACACATTTCGATGAGTTTTGGCTTCTCAAATTTTTCTTCTATGTGATCTCTTAAAAGGGAGAGTATGACACCTATATTTTTTCTAACATTATATGTACGTATTTCTATTAGTATATGCTATGTTGAGAATGTCAGAATTTTAAAACATTCGCACAATTTAGGAAGTGAAGACAAAGTGATGAGCAATTTTATTTCGCATTAGTACACTAATGTCTGAGAGATTAATTAAGCCAGCAGTACAAATGGTCTTATAAGCGCACATCAAATTTAAATAACTTGCTTTACAGACATTCAAGCGCATCGGAACATAGCGTAACAAGATTGTAATCTCTACCCTTGATAAGTTAACATTATATTCACGAATTTCTCCAGCGTCAGTCCTACGTCACAATAATTATGTTTACTAAATACACATGCCTCTACTACATTTCAGCTGCCTTTCTTGACATTCATACTGAACAATGATGCACTGCAAGAGAACTAAGTAGGACCTAACCAGCCTTTCCTATAACTTAATAACTAATCATTATTTCATAGCAGCGTTGTCCTTGACTAAATTGTTGTTCAGTTACGTGTCGTGCTAAATGTCTGCAGGAAAATCTGTAATTATTTCTTAAGACGCACGCTAAACTTAGGCGTACACCTACCACAACCAGGCAGAACATGAATATTTCCTTTCCTAACGGAGAGACGAACGCAAACTGCAGTTGCTCCCAGTGGCTGTGAGAACAGTTTTTCTTTTTATCTTACGTTTTTTTTTTCAACAAGGGCACGGTCATTTGGGTTAACTGTACCAAGTAACGTCAGTATTGTATCACATTTGTTTTGTTAAAAACAAAAAAATTTACACCCCCTCCTTAAAAAAAGTATAAGTTACTTAATGGTTAACAATTTTACGAGAAAGAACGTAGTTAAGTGAAGCGATTTGTCGAGACTTCATTTGAAATAAAATTAGGCACACAGTAAAAAATTTCTGCTCTCTTTAGAAACTAGTCGATAATTTTTTCTTGTAACTTTCCAGACGAAATATTGTCTATTTACAGCACGTTATTTCATAAAACACACAAAATTGTTTATGTATCTCAATTTTTATAATAAATTAGAAGTCTACAACACTTGTTTGTTTAAATTGAACAATATTTTTGAGCATTCCGCACTAAGATTTTGTGAGGTTTACCCTGATTGATATGTAAGTACAAAAATATTTTTGGCAATTATTTTCAAAGAATTTTTTTGTACAAACACAAAACAATTTTTACAGTGCAGGTTGTGGTGGTATAGTCACTCTAAATGAACGTGTGAGTTTACTAACTCTGTCCTGCGCATCAGGGACCACGGTGGTGTATGTGGTCATAGTACTAGCTTCCTTCCACAGCGAAACGGGTTCGATACCCACCGGGATCACTCGCGGTTACCGCACTGTGGAAACGTGGCGGACGTTTCTGTTCTCTCGACGTGCTTCCATTTCTTCCACCGCTGCATTCCGTCGCTGCTCCATCTACATTTCACTTTATCCCCACCAACGTTAATAAAGACCTCAACTGTTCAGCGGCATCACCAATGTCTCCCATTCGCTTGATTGCTTTTGCGAAAACAAGTCCTTGAATGTAATTGTAAACAAATTTAACTAGTTTAAAACTGCATACTATTTTGAAAATTTTTACAAAACGTACATTTTGATATGTACTAAATACGGAGTACAAATGTTTTACGTTTTTACAAATAATCATTTGGAAATTGGCTGGCAAGAATTGTTCTTGTGACAAACGTGAAAAAACTCTAACTTTACAACATATTGTTCTGTGAGAAACATAAATATTTTATACATATCAATGTCAATAATATATGTGAGTCTACAGTATGTACTTTCTTGTTAAAATTCAAAATTAGTTAGATACAATCCAAAGAAACGTGTTTTACGATTTACTGTATTGTTTTTTNACTTTCTTGTTAAAATTCAAAATTAGTTAGATACAATCCAAAGAAACGTGTTTTACGATTTACTGTATTGTTTTTTAACATTATTATTAAAATAATTTGGACACCTAGTTTCCAAAATAAATTTTTTTTTGCAAAAACACAACTATAGATTTTTATGGTAGTAAAAAAAATTTATTTATCTGTAACTGACACGTCAATATAGAAGTTACAGGCTTTTGATATTTCACAAGATAACAACTTGTAAATCTGCACTACATAATTAATATAAGGTTATCCTGAACTCCAATTGCAATTATTTTTGTGAGATAGTTCATTATGTCGAATGAAGTGGAAACATCGTGCACTCTGCAAAAAAAAAACCTAACAAAGTTTTCTGTGTGGCGAAGAAAAGCATTTCTTTGAGGATGTATTGTTCTCAGTACCGCAATATTGCTTAAATTCAAATAGAACGTTAAAAAAAATTAAGGTTTGCTGTTAACAAATAATGTATTTATACGTTTCGGTTTTATTTTGCGCAGAAGACAGAATGACACATATGTAGAGACCTGAAAAATTCCGCGTTTTCATTTCGGGACAAGCTAGAATTCAAAACCCCGTACGTTTGTATTGCTACCCGTTAAGTTACACCTCCTGGACAACCCTGAGCCTAAAATAAATATACAGTAAAATGCAGACCGAATCACCGTCTTCCGCTAATACAACAAGCAACCAATGAACAGTGATATCTGCATGATTTTGCATACGAAAATATGTAGAGTATAGCATACAGGTCATTGAGCTCGCCAATTTTTCAGGTCT
The DNA here is from genome assembly GCA_002778355.1 of Clitarchus hookeri. Classification (NCBI taxonomy): domain Eukaryota; kingdom Metazoa; phylum Arthropoda; class Insecta; order Phasmatodea; family Phasmatidae; genus Clitarchus; species Clitarchus hookeri. The sequence goes on along the minus strand of NQII01000464.1, from coordinate 323,681 downwards.
CTACACATATGACTATCATTTTGTCTTCGCATTTGTGCTGTCTTAATTAGGGTTTTTCTTAGTTTTTTTTTTCAGTTCTTTCGTTTAATATTTTGTTTTGTAATTTTATTATTTATCTGACAAAATTCCTTGTGGGATGTACATAACGTTTTATTTAAGCTACATATTTTGACTACGGCTACTCTCGGCTCGTTTCTCGTGTTCGTTTCGTGTCTCNACATAACGTTTTATTTAAGCTACATATTTTGACTACGGCTACTCTCGGCTCGTTTCTCGTGTTCGTTTCGTGTCTCCGACTTGGTTTTCTGTGACAACATAGAGAAACAATGGCGCATGTTCTAAATATTTTACTCGATCTGGGCTTAGTATTGCCTAAAACTGGCCTGAAGAGAAAATAAGTTGGGTTTGCAATTGTATTTTAATAATAAGGAAGTTCGTGACTGCCCGTAACTTAAACGTCACGTGACTGTAGGCTACTCCGAAGTTGATTACGTTTCACTAAAAAAGATTCTGTTAAGGATTTATAATTCTATACGTAGGGGCAGTGATATTTCGCGAAAAGATTTCGAGAGAAGATACAGTCCAAAGCACTGCAGGGTCGTCCAGCTTCTTTGATTGGCTAAAAAAATGTTCTGGCCCGTGTTAACCGTTTGCGCACGAATCACGAAGGTTCGGTGTCGGAGTTACTTAGTCCCGAGTGACTTGGTCAAAGACGGACACGGCACCAGCAGCCAATGGAGTTATAACAACAGCTGAGGTGTGTATACAGTATTGAAGTCTACTGTGTGCTCCGATTTTTACGTGAAAAGTCACTGGCCCTATCTATACGTTATTAACAACGTTTTAACAAATTTTCAAACCCTTTTTGAATTTTCCAAAGTTCTACTTGTAGGCTATTACAGAAAATTAACGTGCCCTTTCGTGGAAAGGTGTACTTTGATACACAGAAACAGGATGTGTAATTGAGCAACGAAGTACTAATCTCTGTAAATAGAAAATACGGACACACCTCCTTTAGCAAAGAACGAACCCAGGTGAAATAAAGCTTTCGTCACCGCTAAATTCAGAAAATATTAGTTACTGCGACAATTAGAGCATTTCTACAATTTAGGCTCAAAGACTAGCCTAAAACAAAACTGTAGCACCAGCTGTCTGTAAAACACAGCAACACTTCAAAACCTCCAAAAATACGACAAAACTAAAAAAAAATTTCTTGTTTGTAATATTAATTAAAATTTTCTCTAAGTCACCAATACTTCATTCAGCACAATTGCCCAGATGCAAAATGTTTCAATAGCAACTTTTTCTGTTCGTATTCAAAGCTGTCAGGGACAACATTTTTTAATTTTCTTTCCTGATTTTTTTAAAGCTCTGTGTAATAAATTAAAAATGAATATAAAATATTTTTGAACCATAGTTAAAAATTAAACGAGATTAATAATTTATAAGTTTGATGAGAACATTTATTAGAAGTTATGTACATTTGAGGAAGATCTCGCGAAGTAACAACAAATGTTCGTACCCCTTACGANGAGAACATTTATTAGAAGTTATGTACATTTGAGGAAGATCTCGCGAAGTAACAACAAATGTTCGTACCCCTTACGAAATTCGTGATCCTGCCTTAAATAAAGTACCCATTAGTCTACGAAGAAATCCTGGTAATTTTTGACGGTATTTTTTCAGTATTTCACGAAAATATATTTTTAACAGTTCAACTAGTTTCCAATATTTTTGCTTGTAATAATACAAAGAATTTTTTACGTTGCATGACAACGCTAATTAAACAAATTTGCATAACATTTGTCTGCACGCCTGTAAAATTTTCTCTGTAAATTTAATTTCATGTAGCATAGAATTCTCAGCAGCGAGTTTCACTTACCGATAGCATAGCTGTTCGTTATTAATTTAGCACTTTTGAAAGCCCTGTTCAGGATCAATTTTGCCGCTCATTACGTATGTATTATTGTACTTTACGTAAAATTACGATTACCGTACACCCACTCACCTTATTGAAGAGTCGGTCAAGTGTGACTGCCAAAATGTTTACGTAAATACGTTACTAATGAGCTAATTCTTACTTCCTCGTATCCCCNGTCGGTCAAGTGTGACTGCCAAAATGTTTACGTAAATACGTTACTAATGAGCTAATTCTTACTTCCTCGTATCCCCTCGCAAGTGGGAATCGTGCCGGACGATGCCGCTGGTCGGCGGGTTTTCTCGGGGATCTCCCGTTTCCCCCCGCCCTTACAGTCCGGCGCTGCTCCATTCTCTCCATTTCACCTTCTCCGGCTCTCAAGTCTTCGTTGTTACGAGCCGCCCAAATCTCTCAACTCAACTCAACTCACTTACTCGTGCACTGAGCGGCCAGAAAATGGATTAAGTAAATATAGAGTTCACAAATTAAAACATCACACTTTTAATACGGCGTTAAGACGCAGTGACGTATGCGGGACCATTTTCTGGAGGAGAAGATCGAAAGTACTGGGGAAACGTTTTTTGTGGAGAGAGTGTGTTAGAGAATTATTATTGGCCACCTATAAATTGGGGGTCAGGAAATAGTTTAATTTTGAAGGTAAAATTTAGTAGTAACTGAGTTTATTTAATGACTAAATCACGTGTGTTTTTCCAAAACCAATTTATTTTACAGCTGAAAATTGTTGTGAATAAGTGTATAAATACATTCGGCAAACTTCAAAATTGTATTTAGCTGGCTCAACATATAAATTATAAAAATTAAAATTAACTACATCTAAACAGATCTTCCTTACGCAAGGCCAGGAAAGGGACGGAAGTTACTTTTCACTCCAAAAATACAATGCTGCGATAACTACCCAAAATTTCGGATTATAGGGGGAGGTGATCGCTCTGAATGCCTCTTTGCATGCGTCCCTGTTAAGGGCAATCCATACACTCTAAGACATTTTCGGCAGATTTACCTCGTCAGTGTATACGAAGAGTGAGAAATCTTGAATGGCAGAGTTCTTTCTCATGCATCAATAGTTAGCGTTCCCCACTGTAACATGTTGCTATTGGCAGTTCACGGTAAATTGAGCACTTTTGAATGCCCTGCTCAAGGTCTACTTGGATGCATGTTGTATATTCTCCCGTCATATGTAAAATTAATGTTGCCATAGGCCTCTTAACTTTATTCATGCGTCGGTCAAGAAAGAACCTGGAAATTATTAGATAAGCAAATATTTTACAAATTTGTTCATTCTTACACTTATATGCATGGAAGAAAACGGAAAGCAAGACAAATAATTTCAGTTTTCACAAATGTTTACTTATAATTTTAATTAAACGTTAAGACTTGGAACTACTTTCCATCCGTCGTTATAGTCCATACTGTATAAGAAGGCCGTTTTCTGACAGGTCTGCGAAAGTAGCGCCACTGTTTACGTCTGACTACATGTGACTATGCATCCTTCCGCCATCAGCTGGTCCGTCAAGTCGGGGCTGTATTTTTATCAACACGCTGTCAGCTAATCCACTTGTCATTGTACTGTAATGTTAAACAAATGTTAAGATATTTTAAGACTGACACGTCTAAAAAAAATAAGTAGGTTATACAAGTAAAAATATAAAATGTTACAAATAATTAAATATTTGCTAACTCTTTTTTAATTTGTCTGAGATAGTGAATTTGGGTTAACATTTGCGAGACGGTCTGTTGTATCTATTATCACACTTTGGGCGTTGTAGCTAATATATTCGAGTTGGAAATATGTGACGTGGAATAACATTAGAATTGCTTAAAAACTATTCACGCGTCTCACTTTCTACAAACAAGGAGATGGGTTTGATGAGAACAATATGGCGTATAATTTACGTAGACGAACGATTACCGGCCGAATATAAATGACTTTTACTCCAAATCATTTTACATGAAATATATGTTACTTTAAAAATTATGCAGAGCTCGTGGAAAAATATAACTATTGGCATTTGTTTGTAAATTCGTTATATATCGCGCAAAAAAGAGGTTCATTTCTGGCCGGTAATACCTCGCATAATATCCGAGAGATCGCGCGCACAACGCGTCACGGCGAAGTTTGAGCCGCTCTTTTTGGATAACAGATAGTGTATTATTTTTAATTGATTGTTCTTAGATTACGGGCTGGAAATATATTTCAAATTCGTGGCGTTTCGTCAAATTAATAGAAAAATAATTCAACAATATTATGCAATATTTCTGTATGCTTTTCGAATTAATATCANACTTTCTTGTTAAAATTCAAAATTAGTTAGATACAATCCAAAGAAACGTGTTTTACGATTTACTGTATTGTTTTTTTACATTATTATTAAAATAATTTGGACACCTAGTTTACAAAATAATTTTTTTTTTGCAAAAACACAACTATAGATTTTTATGGTAGTAAAAAAAATTTATTTATCTGTATCTGACACGTCAATATAGAAGTTACAGGCTTTTGATATTTCACAAGATAACAACTTGTAAATCTGCACTACATAATTAATATAAGGTTACCCTGAACTCCAATTGCAATTATTTTTGTGAGATAGTTCATTATGTCGAATGAAGTGGAAACATCGTCCACTCTGCAAAAAAAACCTAACAAAGTTTTCTGTGTGGCAAAGAAAAGCATTTCTTTGAGGATGTATTGTTCTCAGTACCGCAATATTGCTTAAATTCAAATAGAACGTTAAAAAAAATTAAGGTTTGCTGTTAACAAATAATGTATTTATACGTTTCGGTTTTATTTTGCGCAGAAGACAGAATGACACATATGTAGAGACCTGAAAAATTCCGCGTTTTCATTTCGGGACAAGCTAGAATTCAAAACCCCGTACGTTTGTATTGCTACCCGTTAAGTTACACCTCCTGGACAACCCTGAGCCTAAAATAAATATACAGTAAAATGCAGACCGAATCACCGTCTTCCGCTAATACAACAAGCAACCAATGAACAGTGATATCTGCATGATTTTGCATACGAAAATATGTAGAGTATAGCATACAGGTCATTGAGCTCGCCAATTTTTCAGGTCTCTACACATATGACTATCATTTTGTCTTCGCATTTGTGCTGTCTTAATTTGGGTTTTTCTTAGTTTTTTTTTCAGTTCTTTCGTTTAATATTTTGTTTTGTAATTTTATTATTTATCTGACAAAATTCCTTGTGGGATGTACATAACGTTTTATTTAAGCTACATATTTTGACTACGGCTACTCTCGGCTCGTTTCTCGTGTTCGTTTCGTGTCTCAGACTTGGTTTTCTGTGACAACATAGAGAAACAATGGCGCATGTTCAAAATATTTTACTCGATCTGGGCTTAGTATTGCCTAAAACTGGCCTGAAGAGAAAATAAGTTGGGTTTGCAATTGTATTTTAATAATAAGGAAGTTCGTTACTGCCCGTAACTTAAACGTCACGTGACTGTAGGCTACTCCGAAGTTGATTACGTTTCACTAAAAAAGATTCTGTTAAGGATTTATAATTCTATACGTAGGGGCAGTGATATTTCGCGAAAAGATTTCGAGACAAGATACAGTCCAAAGCACTGCAGGGTCGTCCAGCTTCTTTGACTGGTAAAAAAATGTTCTGGCCCGTGTTAACCGTTTGCGCACGAATCACGAAGGTTCGGTGTCGGAGTTACTTAGTCCCGAGTGACTTGGTCAAAGACGGACACGGCACCAGCAGCCAATGGAGTTATAACAACAGCTGAGGTGTGTATACAGTATTGAAGTCTACTGTGTGCTCCGATTTTTACGTGAAAAGTCACTGGCCCTATCTATACGTTATTAACAACGTTTTAACAAATTTTCAAACCCTTTTTGAATTTTCCAAAGTTCTACTTGTAGGCTATTACAGAAAATTAACGTGCCCTTTCGTGGAAAGGTGTACTTTGATACACAGAAACAGGATGTGTAATTGAGCAACGAAGTACTAATCTCTGTAAATAGAAAATACGGACACACCTCCTTTAGCAAAGAACGAACCCAGGTGAAATAAAGCTTTCGTCACCGCTAAATTCAGAAAATATTAGTTACTGCGACAATTAGAGCATTTCTACAATTTAGGCTCAAAGACTAGCCTAAAACAAAACGGTAGCACCAGCTGTCTGTAAAACACAGCAACACTTCAAAACCTCCAAAAATACGACAAAACTAAAAAAAATTTCTTGTTTGTAATATTAATTAAAATTTTCTCTAAGTCACCAATACTTCATTCAGTACAATTGCCCAGATGCAAAATGTTTCAATAGCAACTTTTTCTGTTCGTATTCAAAGATGTCAGGGACAACATTTTTAAATTTTCTTTCCTGATTTTTTTAAAGCTCTGTGTAATAAATTAAAAATGAATATAAAATATTTTTGAACCATAGTTAAAAATTAAACGAGATTAATAATTTAGAAGTTTGATGAGAACATTTATTAGAAGTTATGTACATTTGAGGAAGATCTCGCGAAGTAACAACAAATGTTCGTACCCCTTACGAAATTCGTGATCCTGCCTTAAATAAAGTACCCATTAGTCTACGAAGAAATCCTGGTAATTTTTGACGGTATTTTTTCAGTATTTCACGAAAATATATTTTTAACAGTTCAACTAGTTTCCAATATTTTTGCTTGTAATAATACAAAGAATTTTTTACGTTGCATGACAACGCTAATTAAACAAATTTGCATAACATTTGTCTGCACGCCTGTAAAATTTTCTCTGTAAATTTAATTTCATGTAGCATAGAATTCTCAGCAGCGAGTTTCACTTACCGATAGCATAGCTGTTCGTTATTAATTTAGCACTTTTGAAAGCCCTGTTCAGGATCAATTTTGCCGCTCATTACGTATGTATTATTGTACTTTACGTAAAATTACGATTACCGTACACCCACTCACCTTATTGAAGAGTCGGTCAAGTGTGACTGCCAAAATGTTTACGTAAATACGTTACTAATGAGCTAATTCTTACTTCCTCGTATCCCCGGCCAGGTCGGTCCGGATTTTCGCAAGTGGGAATCGTGCCGGACGATGCCGCTGGTCGGCGGGTTTTCTCGGGGATCTCCCGTTTCCCCCACCCTTACAGTCCGGCGCTGCTCCATTCTCTCAATTTCACCTTCATCGGCTCTCAAGTCTTCGATATTACGAGCCGCCCAAATCTCTCAACTCAACTCAACTCACTTCCTCGTGCACTGAGCGACCAGAAAATGGATTAAGTTAATATAGAGTTCACATTTTCTGGAGGAGAAGATCGAAAGTACTGGGGAAACGTTTTTTGTGGAGAGAGTGTGTTAGAGAATTATTAATGGCCACCTATAAATTGGGGGTCAGGAAATAGTTTAATTTCGAAGGTAAAATTTAGTAGTAACTCAGTTTATTTAATGACTAAGTCAAGCGTGTTTCTCCAAAACCAATTTATTTTACAGCCAAAAGGTTGTGGATAAGTTTGTAAATACATTCGGCAAACTTCAAAATCGTATTTAGCTGACAAAACATTTAAATTATAAAAATTAAAATTGACTACATCTATACAGATCTTCCTTACGCAAGGCCAGCACGGGACGGAAGTTACTTTTCATTCCAACGATACCATGCTGTGATAACTACCCAAAATTTCGGATTTTAGGGGGAGGTGATCGCTCTGAATGCCTCTTTGCATGCGTCCCTGTTAAGGGCAATCCATACACTCTAAGACATTTTCGGCAGATTTACCTCGTCAGTGTATACGAAGAGTGAGAAATCTTGAATGGCAGAGTTCTTTCTCATGCATCAATAGTTAGCGTTCCCCACTGTAACATGTTGCTATTGGCAGTTCACGGTAAATTGAGCACTTTTGAATGCCCTGCTCAAGGTCTACTTGGATGCATGTTGTATATTCTCCCGTCATATGTAAAATTAATGTTGCCATAGGCCTCTTAACTTTATTCATGCGTCGGTCAAGAAAGAACCTGGAAATTATTAGATAAGCAAATATTTTACAAATTTGTTAATTCTTACACTTATATGCATGGAAGAAAACGGAAAGCAAGACATATAATTTCAGTTTTCACAAATGTTTACTTATATTTTTAATTAAACGTTAAGACTTGGAACTACTTTCCATCCGTCGTTACCAGTCGGTGTGCCGTTAAAATTCATGCAGGTAGGGGCAGTGACATTTTTCAAACGTTGATTTCAACAGTGCTCAATTAATGGTGCATCGCTTTCCTTGCCCCGTCCCCGCTTGAGCGAACGTGTGCCAGGTAAAACCCATCGGGTCTCGTGCGCTCCCGTGATTCAGCGGATTGAATTTCTGGTGTTATCGTGGATAGAATGTTCTGGTCATTGCCCTAGCCTTTCTCAGAGAGACTCGGGATACGGGGAACCTTCCAGATCGCGCCAGCGACACTACTCAAGCTGCGATGTGTCTTCGAGCCAGCGGTTTAGAGTTTGGAAGGTTAAGGGCGCGGTTCAAACACGAAAAAATCGTCACTTGTAAAATTCTTATTATGTTGTTACGGCATGGTTGAGGACCTCGTAGCGAGTTCCCCCACCACTCCGTAGGTCTGCATATCAGCCGGGGCCGCGCTGCGAAGAAGTTAGTTGTGAGATGGCAGTGACAGGAGGAGGTCGTGGCGCTCTCTCTTCCCTGACTCAGCGAAAAGATACGGGAGTGACTGACAGCCTCCCCTCTACACCCCTCAAGACAAGCATGGCGCGCGCGTACAGTGTTGCCAGACTAGCAGAGACGTGAGCGGCCGCTCTCCAGTCTCTGCTGGGGCGAGCCTCGTGCGTACCGACTGCGCCCACGTACGGCCGACGACACGCCACAGCGATACCTCTCACACTTTCACACCTGTTCGCTATCGTTGTGCAATAGCAGTGCCCAAACAATGTACCCAATTTAGGAGGGGGCAAGCGTTTTGGCGGCCCACTTACAGATAAGTGAAAAAAAAAAAAATCGGGGAAGCAAGGTTTTAGGCGCCCCTAAGATTTTTTTAAATACCTTTACTAATATCGTCTACAACGTTTCTACAACGCGATGTGTTGGAAACTGAGAGGTTAAGTGCGACGCGGCAACAGCGCCACGTCCCCCGGCAGTCGCGCGCGCAGGGAGCGGTGGACTCGCCCGCTGGAGAAGACTGCCGCGCGCTCTGTTGAGCGATCCAGAACTATGGGCCGGCGCTCAGCCCAGAAAAGTATCGTGTTTCAATTTTTTCTACTAAAACATTGTTCGCGCGTGGTGTTTAAGAGTTGCATGCTCGAGATTTGAAATTTTCCCACGCGACTGTTAGGAATAAATCGCAATATCAAGACGAAAACTATTAAAAAGAAAAAAAAAACTCTTTTTCTAAAGCATTTTTCTCTATGGTTTCACGATTTAATTTTTTTTGAAGGCCTTTCGCTTAATACATGTCGAATTTGAATTACCGGTCAAATATACAGAACACTCAGGAGTAAAATGAGCTGTTGCTGAATATTCTCGCATGTTTGTCTACTGCAGATGGTGATGTTAAAATAGTGCGCGTCTAATTGTTATTAACATTGTGATATGAATTTTTTAATTTCAAGCTAATTCATACCTGAAAGTGGCTATGGGCGTACCTAAACAATGAGTCATGATTAGCCATCGTAGCACAGCAGTATAAGATGGAGTTTATTGAACATAAGGATCATACAATAACTATTTGCGTGACTATTGATAGGGGGAGCTTCAATGGAATACCAAGAAATAATTAATTGTATTAAGTATTATTACCACACGCCATTACTATTACAGTCTAATTGGAAAGTCCCCGCCTTGTTCACGTTACCGGCGGCTGATTCTAGGAGGCGGTTAACGACGGCCGGACACACCCATCTTCAGTGGTCTTCTCTCTGGTCGGGTCGACGACAAAAGACGCCGCTCCCAGTGTTACGCTGGCCTATATCGGGCGCGTTGTTTAATATTTTAGGCCCCGTTTACTGGCCGGTGGAGGGGGTTTCTGCAACTGTCTTTCGCAAGGCGTTATTGCAATCACGCTCGTGCCCTGGTTCAATGTTTGAAGGTGTGTTCAGGCAGGCCGTCCAGCTAAGGCCTGATCACTTCATAACAATTTGCGGTGTATCATGTTTTGCATTGAAACTGTTGCACATATATAATTACTTTATTATTCACAATAATTGCAATGCTACCAAATCATATGTAAAATAGGTAACATGCATACATATGTTAAAAGCACTGAGCAAATTAAAAACCAAACTCAATTAAGAATATGGCGAACCTCCGCCTTAAGCGGCAGGCGTGCGAAGACAGAGAAGACGACGAGCCAGACGAGTATGGAGGAGTGCCGGAATTAAAGGGGGGAACGGGAGATCCCCGAGAAAACCCGCCGNAGTGCCGGAATTAAAGGGGGGAACGGGAGATCCCCGAGAAAACCCGCCGACCAACGGCATCGTCCGGCACGATTCCCACATGCGAAAATCCGGAGTGACCCGGCCGGAGATTGAACCTTGATCGCCTTGGTGGGAGGCGAGCAGGCTAACCGCCCAGCCAATCAAGAAAGGTGTTCTGAACTAAAGTGTTATATAATACAACTGGCCGTGAAATCTTTTCGCGAAATTTGGGTGACCCTACGAATTAACTACCACAAACTGGCCTCTAACAATATCGAAAAATGTGGAAATGATTCATAGTAGTTTACAACAAGGTAGATCAAACGGCTGGGGACACCACTAGAAAGTAAATAAAAATAGCGAATAGAGCTTAAATATTTTTGTAACAATACAAACTTTTGCTTTTTCTCTAAATACTTCCCCCCCCCCTCCATACGTGCATGTACGACGGCAACAATTGTATTGCTTCAGCTGCAGAAAAATTACTGGCAGTTGCACTGAAATGGCGAGGTTTCAAATTTATTTAGGGATACGAAAAAATTTCACGTTAAGTTAGACTGCACACTCCTTTATACGTTCGAGCCTCAGCTATTTGTTGATTGGCTGCTGCCCCAGAGAGCAGCCAGAGTTACCCGAGATCAGGTAGCCCTGTTTTCCGCGAAAAGATTCCACGACTACTTGAACTCCAAAACACGTTATTTTCGGAACCAACATCGCCGTTGGATGATTTAAACTCCCACGAGACTTAGGTGTCTGCCAGCCAATCACGGGCGTCCAAAGTCAGGGTAAATTATTTCTGATTGGTCCAGTCGAGTAGAAAGTGTCTTCTCACACAGACACGCAGCCAATAGCTAGAGCCAGTAATTTTTCGCGAAAAAAAAAAGTGAGCACATGGTAGACTTCAATACTCTAAGCACGTACATAAATTTTTATTATGCCATTGGTAGCCCTCTGTATGAGAAACCGTTTCTGTTTTTAACCGGGCCAATTATAATCCAACAACTTTGGCAGTGAACAAAAGGTGATTCGCGTACTAAGAGTAGCATGTTAATGTAGCCAATCGAGAAAGGTACACAACCACAAGGTGTTTTGAAGTATAACTTGTCTCGAAATATTTTCGCGAAATTTCACTGCCCATACCAATAGCCAAAGGAAATTTACAAACCCGCATTTAAGAAGTTGAAATATAGTCTGTGCGTAAACCTTTTCACGAAAACCAGGTGGCCGTAAGTAAAGGCTTATGTGTAAGAAGTTCAGCTTGCCGTTAAAAACATTTCTATTTGCTCTAATTTTTACTCCTGGTGCTACTAAAATGGTTTTGGTGCCTTGCTTGGAAATATTTTCTAAAAGAGAAATGTATACTACATAGGTGCTATAGAGTGATGAAAACTCCATTAAATAGCTTCGCAAAGGGGACGCACAATACACGCCTCTCCAAACAGAAAGTCACATCCTTTCAATTCCTAGAGTGGGCACATTCTTATTCCTCCGTCCTAAAAAGGCTGTTTTGTTGGAGCTAAAGTTATAACTTCTTTGAATACGAAATAACGCCTGAAACAGGGTACTTATTAAAAGTTTTAACACTTTCGGGCATTCCTAACTTTTATGGCTGCCTAGAAAGTTCGTGTTGGGAGAACGATGCTGTTTGTACTACTAAAATAACAGAGGGGTACAAAAATAAAGTTAGGTCACTTTATTTTTTGTATTTTTACAGACTTAGTTTTTTTTTTGCATTATTACTTTTTTTATTGGCCGACTACTGCGTGACTTTTTACCCTCACTTGACTAGACAAATGAGAATTGTGCTACTCTAATGCCAGATTCGTCTGAACTGTATCAAAATGAAAAAATCGCATAAAGCAACTACAAATTAACTGCAGAATGAACAAGTATTGGCATTATATAACTTGCTATGTTCTGTGAAGAAATCTTGCAATAAAGCTAACATATCAAACGAAACATTATTTTGAACTAGCTCCATTGGTAGGGACACCCCTGAATTTCGCAAAAAGATTTCAAGAACAGTTGTACTCCAAAACAACTTTGTTCATATGCACTTTCGTGGTTGGATGATTTTAAATGTCACGCGCCTCAACTGTCTGTCCGCGAATCACAGACGTTCAGTATCGGAGTACTTTATTCTGATTGGCCCAGTCAAATAAGAACACGTCGTCTCACGTAAATGCGCAGCCAATAACCAAAAGGAAGTTGTGGCTGTGGACGTACGATATTGAAGTCTAGCATGGCCTTAAATATTATCGCTAAAAACACCTGTCCCTACACATAAGTATAAGTTGACGTGTTCATTCACTGGCGAAGAATTTCCCAGGACGAGTCGAAAAATAATTGACCAATGACAAAATCTGTGGAAAAATAAATGAGTTTAAAGTATAACCTGTCAACGTATAAAAACGCAGATGTGCACCTATAATAGAGAATTATAGCATGCGTGAAAATTTTTCCAGAAAAGTCAGGTGTCACTAAACTTAACAGTAAAATGAAGAATATTAAAAAAAGGATATGTGCATGATCTAAAATATAGTTCATTGATGGTTACTTCCAACTTTTCTGAAGTCCTGCTCAAGTTCTATACNGATATGTGCATGATCTAAAATATAGTTCATTGATGGTTACTTCCAACTTTTCTGAAGTCCTGCTCAAGTTCTATACTTTCAGGATATCCCTCTGCCTCGTGCAAGCAAACCTTAACGAAGTCTAGAAAATTAAACCAAATGGACAACGCACCGCATTCGTGTGCACTCAGTTTAATAATATTTTTCATGAGAACTACTTCTTACTAGGAACTACCAACATTGCTATTTCCCCTGTGTTTTAATATATTTTCAATTATAACAGAAACATTATAATTTATAGGTAAATTATAAGTAAAATTTTAATTTAACCGAAAATAAGATAATTTTATGTCAACAGAAGTATAAGATCGTTATGATATAAATGTAATATTTAGAAAACAAGCAAAACCCTGCTTAAGTTCTATACTTTCCGGATATTCCTACGCCTAATGCAAACAAAGTTTAATCAAGTCTAGAAAACTACACCAAAGGAACAGTTCACTGCATTCGTGCGCACTCACTTAAATAATACTTTCCGTAAGAAATATATCTTACTAGGCATTACCAACACACACATTTTCTCCCTGTTTTTATTCATATTCATTACAAATGAAATATTAGATTTAATAGATCAAATATAATTTAAAGTTTAAATTATAAAAAATAAGATAATTGTATGCTAATATAGCCTACGTATAGGTACAAAACGTCTGTGATACATAATATATTTAGGAAAACACGTAATACATGAGGTGATTTTTCAAAGGTTTGATTCAGAAAGTGCGAAGAGACCGCGAAAAACTTACAAAACTNACACGTAATACATGAGGTGATTTTTCAAAGGTTTGATTCAGAAAGTGCGAAGAGACCGCGAAAAACTTACAAAACTTGAGTACGAGAGTAGTTAGAGGGTAGCAGATGCGATAAGAACTGTCGTTAATTCGATAGTAAAACACGCGTCAGAGATAATGGAATTTTACGGCTCGAAATAACACGAAACAAACTGCAAACAACTACCCTAAATCTCCCACAANGGTCAGAGATAATGGAATTTTACGGCTCGAAATAACACGAAACAAACTGCAAACAACTACCCTAAATCTCCCACAAGCAGACAGGTTCGTGCACATCAACAGGAGTTTCGATGACGCAAATGTTCCCGATGCTCCACTCTTTCGTCTCTCGTTTTATTTTTTTACGTAAAAAGTCTGAATGCACCGTGAAACCGCCTTTACTAGGGATGTCCTCGATCGAAAATTTCAGTAAACTTCCGAACTGCGATAGAGGTTTTCAACTTATACGTAGTAAGGAAAATTGATTGTATAAGGCCACAAAATGCAGTACTCTCTAAGAAATTATTCGCAAATTTACTACGTGAGTGTATACATAGAGTGAGAACGCGCGAGTGGTAAAGTTATTTCCGACACATTCATGCTAGCGTTCCTCCATTTGCTCAGGAATCAGTCAAATGCGTAGGAAACTCCCCAACTTCGTATAGTAGCGACGCTAAACATTCCATATTGGTAGGGGCAGTGATATTTCGCGAAAAGATTTCGAGGCAAGATACAGTCCAAAGCACTGTATGGTCGTCCAGCTTCTTTGATTGGCTAAAAAATGTTCTGGCCCGTGTTAACCGTTTGCGCACGAATCACGAAGGTTCAGTGTCGGGGTTACTTAGTCCTGAGTGGCTTGGTCAAAGACGGACACGGCACCAGCAGCCAATGGAGGTATAACAACAGCTGAGGTGTGTATATAGTGTTGAAGTCTACCGTGTGCTCCGAGTTTTACGCGATAAGTCACTGGCCCTATGAATGGGTCAAAAACTTTCAATTCAGTTTAGGAAGTTTACGAGGAATTTTTTTTAGAGTGAAGGATCTTCCTTTTGCTTTGGTTGTCGAACGATTCCCTCCCATGTTGCCGGACTGTTAAGGCGATTTTCCTGGAGACACCGCGCCTCCAGCGGACAATGCAGTTGCACTACCTAATGATGTGTTATTCTTCACTATCGCTGTGCAGGATGAGTGATTTTTTCGGAAGAAGATTTTGCGAACAGATGTATTATTAAAAACCTAATTTCACTCAGCATTTTTGGTTGGATGGCTTTCATTTGAGTGAGCAGTTACGTGTAGTGACTGAGAAAATTCGCGAGTTCAGTGGATTGTATGCTTGACTTCACATTCCTTTCTTATCCTAGGGAAGATATCGACTGCTCATTGGCTACCTCCACAGTGAGAGACCGTGATCGGAGTTACAATTGGTTACCTGCTGGTGTTGGCTCAGATTAAGTTACTCGATGCGTCAGTAGGTTGTCGGGCAATCGCAAAAGTCACCGAGATAAAAAAACATGGTTGTAGGAACCATCTACATAAAATTGTTAAAAATAACAGCACTGTATATTGCATTCCTGTATGTGATTGTATTTGCTGCTGTACAAATGGTTGCTACANATTGTTAAAAATAACAGCACTGTATATTGCATTCCTGTATGTGATTGTATTTGCTGCTGTACAAATGGTTGCTACAGCAGAGCACGGTTTTCTTACTACAAAATAGATAGTTCCTTTAACAGGACAACTTCAACAATATTTTAATTGTTCCTCCAACAGTCACTACTGTAATAACGTAACAAAATGTTCTGTAGCTATAGTACTGAACATTTCTGTAATTGGGTTTGAGGATATCAGCAACACAATAGCTATTCTGTTAGGTTATTACATTGAAGAGCCAAAAAAAANTCTGTAATTGGGTTTGAGGATATCAGCAACACAATAGCTATTCTGTTAGGTTATTACATTGAAGAGCCAAAAAAAACTGGTATAGGCGTGCGTATGCAAATAACAGAGGTATGGAACCAATCAGAGTAANTGTTAGGTTATTACATTGAAGAGCCAAAAAAAAACTGGTATAGGCGTGCGTATGCAAATAACAGAGGTATGGAACCAATCAGAGTAACGCGACGCAGTCGGCAGCTAGATCGGTTACTGCTGCTACCACGGCAGGTTATCAAGATTTAAGTGAGTTTGAACGTAGTGTTATAGTCGGCGCACGAGAGATGGGACATAGCATCTCCGAGGTAGCGATTACATTTGGATGTTCGCGTACGACCATTTCACGAGTGTACCGTGAATATCGGGAATCCGGTAAAACATCAAATCTTCGATATCGCTGCGGCCGGAAAAAGATCGTGAAAGAACGGGACAAACGACGACCGACGAGAATCAATACACGTGACAGACGTGCTACCCTTTCTAAAATTGGCGTAGATTGGATTTGTGGACTGCCCTGCAGGATTCATG
>NQII01000464.1:288378-298681 GCA_002778355.1 Clitarchus hookeri | reverse complement strand
CCGAACCGCAAGCCGCGCACGCCCTTCACGACGCAGCAGCTGCTGTCTCTGGAGAAGAAGTTCCGCGAGAAGCAGTACCTGTCGATCGCCGAGCGAGCCGAGTTCTCCTCCTCTCTGCACCTCACAGAGACCCAGGTGAAGATCTGGTTCCAGAACCGCCGCGCCAAGGCCAAGCGCCTCCAGGAGGCCGAGATCGAGAAGCTGCGTCTGTCGGCGAGGCCCTTGCTGGCGCCCTTCTTCGGCGGTGGGGCGCCGCCCCCGGGACCGCCCCTCATGCCGCCTTTCTTCGCGGCCGCCATGGCAGCGGCGGCAGGCATCAGAGCGCCGCCCCCGCTGACGCTCTTCCCGCCCCCGGTGCAGCACCACGTTCTCGGTTCCTTGCAGCGGCACTGATCTCCCATGGGCGCGCTCGCCTGAACTCTGCCGGCTCGCACTCCTGTGAGTGGTGGTACTGGATCCATCCAGCCTCCCGAAAGGGACTAGATCCTTGATGATCACCACCGGCCCATCTTTGGAGGACCTACACTCTTAGCGATCTCTCCATAATCAGCACGAGTCCAGCTCGTCGCAGTTCTTCATTTGATGGTGTTGAGTCTTCTCCATACCCCTGAGAGTTGCTGGAACCACCTCGCCATCGTGGGTTCAGCCTCTTTGGACGATCAAGATTCTTGGCGATTCTGTCTATGATCAGATAGTTCAGATTTTCGCAGTACTTCATGTGATGGCATTGGATTTTTTGCACCCTCCTAAGAGATGCTAAAAACCACACAACCATAGTGGATTGAGTCTCTAATAGAAGAGCCAATGCCACATGCTCAGCATGAGTTAAACTTCTTTGGAGGAGCTAGACTCCTGGTGATCTCCCATGATCTGTACTAGTTGAGCTCGTCGCAGTACTTCACGTGATAAGTGTTGACTCTTCTCCATCCTCCTTAGAGGTGCTATAACTACTGTGTCTCTTTGTAGTAACTAGCTTCCAGGCGAACACCACGTGCTCATCATGGGGTTGTCTGNGGTGCTATAACTACTGTGTCTCTTTGTAGTAACTAGCTTCCAGGCGAACACCACGTGCTCATCATGGGGTTGTCTGGCTACATGAGTTTGTCTGGCTACAATCTTGAAGGTGTTGGTACTGGATCTATATTCATACTGCTCGGTGAAGGTAGATCCTCGACACTTGCTATGCGTCATTGTGGATCCATCTCATGTAGAGAATGCATTTAAGGGAACTCGATTGCTTCATTTACTTTTAGTAAGTGTGTTCTTCACTGTATAACACCATGGTNAGAGAATGCATTTAAGGGAACTCGATTGCTTCATTTACTTTTAGTAAGTGTGTTCTTCACTGTATAACACCATGGTCAGTACAGATTGAAGTTACGGCAGCAGCGATGAATTGTATTGCGCATGTGCTTGTCCAACCTTTCATATGGAGCAAAAATCTTAGTGAGCAAGGTATTTTCTAAAAGTTTGATTGTTCAATTAGGAAACTGAATGTATGTTTCATAAAACCTGGTTTGACTAATAATTTNATTAGGAAACTGAATGTATGTTTCATAAAACCTGGTTTGACTAATAATTTGAACTGTAACTATTCCATGAAACTACCACAAGTAAAATTTAACTTTGTCATAAGGAATTAATTGGCTAATTTATTCTCAANATTTAACTTTGTCATAAGGAATTAATTGGCTAATTTATTGTATATTGGCAGCTAGCGTAGCAAACAAAAAGTTATGATTGAAGTTTCATGAAGTACTATCTATTTTATTGATACAGACTAAAAAATTTAATTAGTTCAACTACCTGTAAGCTATACTTCACAGACAGCTACCGTACTGAGAAATCAGATCTTATTTGATTTAATTACATGAACTAGGATTTATATATTGATTCTGTTTTTGTTATAGGTTCAAAGTTGCCCAAAGAGTCTATAACATACTATGGTCATGTTGCAAAAGTGACAAAAGTGTTCGAGTCTTTAGAGTCGTGCTAGTTATAAAATTAATCTACGAATTCTTCCACCAGGGAGACTACCACTATGCAAAATAATTAAATAATATGCTAAACATCACAAAATTATATGCTATATTCATGTGTGTCTTCAACATCCACTCATCCGACACTCCCTACAAGATTCTGGACCAACAGAAAACCTTCAGCAACCAGTTGGTGAGACTTAATGACGCCAGTTCGAATAGAAGACATTCTGAATGTGGCAGTAGATGATGAACAAATGAAGTTTGCTCGAATACACATAGAACTGTCAAGTCTAGCAGGGTACTGTGTTGTAATGCATAAAGTCAATGACTCTTTTTTTGAAGTTCGTTTTGTAAACTATTAACTTGATAATCTCTAGGGAAGGCGAGAAGAGCAGAAGCAATTTCCAAAATAGTGAAACTGGACAGAGCGAAAAGTNAACTTGATAATCTCTAGGGAAGGCGAGAAGAGCAGAAGCAATTTCCAAAATAGTGAAACTGGACAGAGCGAAAAGTGATATGACCATTTAAAAAAATTAAAACTTTTCAAACAGTGAAAACTACTTGTGCCAAAAAAAAGTCAACCATTGAATGACAACATAAACCCTCTGAGACAAATTTTGAACCTGGTTGATGGCGTGCGGGAAAACATCTGGAACTACTGGAAACTCGGGAGTGCCGATTACTGGAAAAATGTCAGCTACCTTTATCACACATCATACATTTAGAACGGGTAAATCTTTCGGGGAAACGTAGTGTGGGAGATCCCATCGCTGGGCATGATGTTGCTTGTCTTGGTTCGAGCGACCATGGAACTCGTGCTTTTACAATTCAGAAGTGGGAATTAACCGCAATGTGCAATTTATTATTTATAGTTATAGTGACGTGCAAAATTCGCGTTATTATTTGGCGACACGCTAGATTTCACTGTCCTGTACCTTCTGAGCACAGTTCGTGATTTCATTGGCTAGTGGCAGTTACACGGCGTCATTTGTCCGTGGAGCGCTTTACTGGAGATTGGTTACTCAACCTATGAGCCTTTACTATTACAGCGGTCACACAGGGGAATGACTCCGTGTAATTGCCAGTAGCCAATGAAATCACGAAGTTTTCTCAAGTAGGTACAGGGCAGTGAAGTCTCGCGTGGTAACGAATAATAACGCGAATTTTGTACGTCTCTACTTATAGCATTACAAGAGAAATATTGTGTCGTCACAACATACTGTTTAACTTAGCATACCAAATTGATTTGTATCTCAATATGTATTATATATTTGAAGCCTACAGTACCTGCTTAATTGTCACGGCTGCCGATCACCAAAAAATGGATAATTTTATACTTTAACGAAACACCGTACAACTCGTACACATTACTTTACAAGTACTCTTTCCTTACTTAAAAAAAACTGATCGCATAGTTTTTGCATAATGGCTTGTTAAAATAACCATTTTTAATGTTTTTCGGACGTACAAATAAAATAAATGAAATCACTCACAGAAAATTGAACAAGGATAACTGAAACGTCATGCATTAATTTATTTTAAGGTACATTTATAAAACTTATNCACTCACAGAAAATTGAACAAGGATAACTGAAACGTCATGCATTAATTTATTTTAAGGTACATTTATAAAACTTATTTTACAAAAACTTACAGACTACTACAAATCAAGAATACGCAAAAAACTTTCTTAATTGAGTATTTAAAAATTCCGAAAGCATGGCATAGCGTGATTTTAAAGATTCTTTTGCAGCAACTCGTGGTATCTTATTTCAATGTGAATAATCTCATTTCGGTAAATGAGATAGTTTTTATTATATGTAAGTCCCAAAAAAACCCTAAAAATTGTGATTTTTACAGGCTACTGTGTGAAAAAAATCTGTTTAAAGTTTGTTATGCGAGGAATTAGTGCTCGTAAGTAATGTCTGCGAGTTGAACAACATTTCGTACGACATTTATCGGTGATCAGCAGCAGCCTTCAAATCTAACGTTAGGTTTACACAATCCCCAGTAACGTGTTCTAAAATTTTCTCTAGTTTATTAGTCCTACGAAAATAATCTCCACAGCTAATTTGCAAAAAAAAAATATTTTTTTTTTTTTTGCAAATTAGCTGTGGAGATTATTTTCGTGGAGATTATTTTCTATATATATAGACACACACGTAGAATGGCAGGGACGACCAGACGAGTGCGTGTCGCGTGCGGCGACGTTGGAGTAGGTCAGTGCGTGCACGGCCGTGCGTGACACTGCGCTGACGTCCTTCCTGGTCGATAAGGGCGACAAGTAGTCAGTCTGACGCCGCCCTTATCGCCACGGCGCTAAGTGCTATCTCTCCTAGCCGCGTGCAACAACGTATAACTGTGCTCCTTCAACGTCGCCGCCGGCCGATAACGCTTCAACTCGGGAATACAGGCGAAAAAAAAAACCTTGACGTACAAGGTTCCTCGTTCCCTTCTTTATTAATTGCCGCTCTATCTGTGTTCCGCAAGGCATTTACGGGAGCCGGTTAGGAACAAGGTGATAAGAAATAATAAGGTGGATGAAAGAGGGGGATAGAGACAGCTGTAAACTGACGCCACAGAATACTTTCAAGGAACCTTTCCCCACCAAATAGGATTATTCCTTTTTATGACTTGTTTATATCCATATATAATCCGAAAGTACCTCATACCTGGGGCCACCTGTTTTTCGCGAAAATATTTATACTCAAGCTAGACTTCAACTTCTTACGCGCAAGCGTGCAAATTTCCTTATGTTGTTGCTTGCGTGTGTCTTGTCAGAAAACATTTTCTAGTCGTGGAATCTTTTCGCAAAAAACAGGTGACCTTACTCACACCCAAGCAGCTGTCGATCTTCCACAGCAGTACAACACATGACGACTCAACTACGAACTCGTGTTTACGTCACAATAACGATTTTGCATAATTCTTGCAGAAAGACAAGCCCTTTTATATGAAGAAAATACTTTTGCCAANTTACGTCACAATAACGATTTTGCATAATTCTTGCAGAAAGACAAGCCCTTTTATATGAAGAAAATACTTTTGCCAAATTGAATTTAATTTAATTACATTAAAAATTGGCCAGAGGAAGTATAAAAACATCTCACAGCATTGTTTAACATGAATAGTGTTCTATCCTCACATACACTGAAGAGCCAAAAAAACTGGTACACCTGCCTAATATCGTGTCTTATGTTATTCACCCTAATGCNACCTCACATACACTGAAGAGCCAAAAAAACTGGTACACCTGCCTAATATCGTGTCTTATGTTATTCACCCTAATGCACAGTATGTTCGACTTTCCAGCTCTTCTGTCAGCATTACAGTCGCCGATTGACAAAAAAATTCTTCGCATGTTCCTTGTTTATAAACTCTTGTTGGTTCGTCTGCCCACAAAAGAGAGACAACTTACTGATTGAATACAATTGGAAGTCACAGTGGACTTGTATACGGCTTATTTCTCTTGGACTGCAATTAAATATGTAAGTTGACTGCCTTGAGTTTTTTTGTAAAGTTGAGTTTAATTGAAAATTATTTATTGGCAAGTGTAATATTTATTTGTCTGGAAATGTTAGTTTATTAAATAGATACAGTGAAAAATATCCGTGAGATAATAATTCTGTTGTTTTTTTCTAAGCCTAAAATAACCTCCATCCAATCTACAAACGCCACGAAAATGTGTGTATATATATATATGCAAGGTAAGATCACTAATGTAAACACTGAATGTAAGACTCACCATTGACTATCAACTCTTGGAGCCGTAGGTAAATTTCTTTTATTTCAGGTGATGCGACAAAATGATTCTAATGCTAAGTTATTTCTCAAAACCATCAAATATCTGAACGTTTTTCCTTTCTCCGTTCGCAGTGGGTGTTTATGAACGTAAAGATGTAAACAATATTTGGCTGCACGTGAGAGTGATTGGATGCTTTTCCTTGTCGTGTACAGTCAAACCATAAATAGCTTTTTTCTTCTGAAATGCGTGTCTTGCGTATTAAANGGATGCTTTTCCTTGTCGTGTACAGTCAAACCATAAATAGCTTTTTTCTTCTGAAATGCGTGTCTTGCGTATTAAACACCGAGACTAATTTGCAGAAAACAAGAGTAGGCCTAAGCCATGAGGCATGGTATTTGCATGCCCACGGTGTAATGCAGCACATATGAATAACACATGCTCTGTAAACGTTAATAATCTTTCAAGTAGTTCCAAAAAAAAAATTAATAGTTCATTGTTCGAAGTAGTGCAGTAGTTATCTCACAGATTTGTCGAAAATGCAGACTCAGATTCTCTCACCCCATTCGGCAACGCTCTGTAAAAACACTACAATTTTCGCGTTAAAGCAGAAGTAATTTGTTCATTGACTGCTGCAACAGCCAGAACTGATTCTCCTGTTACACGCGGTCACACGACATTAGGCCACGCGAGAGCTCTGCATTCAGGGGAACTCGGAACTCGAGCAAACACGAGCAGCCAGGAAAATACGAGCAACCAGGACTACGAGCATCCGACGTCGCAGGGAAAAATTTTATCTCAGACAATAACCGGTGGTAACACTGCTTTATACTGTGTGTTGTGCGATCCGGGTTCGATCCCCGGCGGGTTCACTCCCGGATTCCCGCATGTGGGAATCGTGCTGGACGATGCCGCTTGCCGGCGGGTTTTCTCGGGGTACTCCCGTTTCCCCCGCCCTTGCATTCCAGCGCCGCTACATTCTAGGGTCTCATTTCTGTCATGATCGGGGATGACGGTCACCTATGGGTCCCAGCTGGAAAGACCGTCACTCGGAGGGTGTTGCCTTGCCCTGGGTGCACTCCNAGTGATGTGCAGGATGTCAGTTCTTGGTTTTGTTGTAAAATGAATTTTATAGTCGGTAATTGCATTGAGAGTAAAGAAATTTTAAAAACGCACATCAATCATCAGCTCAAGGAAAATCTATGATGCTTCTTTGAAACAATACTTTCCATTTTTTGTTGTACTGATTTGATGTTATATTCTCTTTATCGTGTGTTGGGCTCTAGGTAAGAAATCTTAGTCGAAAGTGTAATATTAGCAGGCCCAAAGATGGCAAATTGTTTTTCAATGCCGGTAATATGTGCGAACTCTCATGTCTTGGAATACTTCTTTGGGGTAATTTTTTCAGCTATCTCTGTGGTGTCTAAAAAACTATTAAAAGTTTTTTCCAGTTTACATAGTCCGTATTATCGTAACACGGAATTGATAACCATATCATAAAATACGCAATCAAGGCAACATAAAGCTTCCGTTATCGCAAAAAAATATTTTTATAACTATTAGAGCACTCACACCACTTACGTTTGCAAGTAAAATATAAAAAAGGTAGGAAGAAACTTCTGGAACAGACGGTGCCACTTATAAACAAGTAATACGATGAGAAACTANTTACGGCAATACGATATGAGTAACTTTAAAGTTGTTTGGGGTAAGAAAGCTAACATATTTAACCATCATTCGGTAAACAAGTTTTAAATTTAGAACGTTTAAAACATATTATTTTATTTTAAGTGTTCTTGAAATGCTTATACTTGCCTGAGCTCCCCTACATACCGGTTCAGTCTCTTGCAGAACCTGTTATAGGAGAAATGGAACTCTTAATAGACACAACACTAAACTGTATTATGCCTANGTTCAGTCTCTTGCAGAACCTGTTATAGGAGAAATGGAACTCTTAATAGACACAACACTAAACTGTATTATGCCTACTCTTGTCGTCATATGATAACGCGAGCTGACAAAAGTCCCTAATTACAAGCAGAGTACATGTAGTCAAGAGCTATTTATTACCTGTGTGGATACAATACATAGACTACTTGTTCCTCACAGTCGAAGAACTACATGGTTGTAGACACAATGCGATAATGCCAGTCAATGACGAACACTTTGACGAATGACCCTTGAGGGCAGAGGGGGCCACGGTGGTGTAGTNAATGCGATAATGCCAGTCAATGACGAACACTTTGACGAATGACCCTTGAGGGCAGAGGGGGCCACGGTGGTGTAGTGGTCAGACTACTCGCCTTCTACCTAGGTGAACCGGGTTCGATTCCCAGCGGGGTTTCCTGGATTTTCGCACGCGGGAATCGTGCCGAACGATGCCGCTAGTCGGCGGGTTTTCTCGGAGATCGCCCGTTTCCCGCGTTCTTGCATTCCGGCGCTGCTCCATGCTCACCTCACTTCGCCCTCATCGGCCCTCAAGACCTCTACGTTAAGAGCCGCCAAAATATCTTCACTCTTCATTCCACTCCACTTGAGGGTATATATAGCTTTAATGCACGAGACAAAGCAATCTGTGGAAATACTGGCATTACAAAATACTANTAATGCACGAGACAAAGCAATCTGTGGAAATACTGGCATTACAAAATACTAGAGTATGATAAATTACAAAATAATACGTTGTGATGACATCCTTTAAAACACTTTTAGGTGTGAATTCGTTTTCAGCCATCCTATAAAAGTTAGACGTGGGTGGTCTATAATCATTACTGAAGGAATTCCAGCTCTGTTTCTCTTTGTGTTATCCTTAACTGCGGTTATATTTGTCCACAATACACCTGATATGTAGACACGCCCGATTGCCGCGAAAAGAGTTAACGACCTGTTGTATTCCATAACACTTTTGAGCTCGGATCCACATTCGTGAATGGATGGCCTAGGTGTTTGTCTGCCCGCTAATCACAGACGTACAGTGTCGGAGTTATCTATATTACTGATTGACCAGTCAGGTAAGAAACTGTCTTCTCATAAAGACACGTCNGACGTACAGTGTCGGAGTTATCTATATTACTGATTGACCAGTCAGGTAAGAAACTGTCTTCTCATAAAGACACGTCTCCAACAAGCAACAGAAAACGGCTGGTACGCCCATAGGGTATTGAAATCTAGCATGCGCGGGAATCTTTTCGTGAAATTCAGGTGTCCCTACTGATATGCTTATTTTACTGTAAACTGTTTGTTTATTTCTAGCTCGCAGTTACAAATCGCGTGCCTACAGAACTGCGATCCAGTTATATTAGTGTAAATGCTATTCACGGTTCATTGAGCATTTTTTGAAATCAACCATTGAATGTCACTGTCTCTACTTGCATATATTGTTACGGACACGAAGTCTAGCAAGCGCCCAGTAAAGTTGGCAACGACAGAGGGAAAGTAGTTCCATATCTTAGCGTTGAATTGAAAGGGTTACGTTTACGTTTGTAGACTGTGAAATAATTTGTTTAGCTTTATTTCTTTAATTAATAAAAGTGTAAGTATTAGTACATATATAAAATATTTCCTTTTATAATAATTTTAAAATTTCAATTGACAGGCGGATGGATAAAGTGAGCAGGCTTTATGGCAATGTTAATTTTACATATGGCGGAAGGATACACAATGTGCGTACGTGCAGACAATAAGCAGGGCCTTCAAAAGCGCTCAGTTCACCGTGAACGGCATATAACAGAATAATATATGTTTGAAGTCAGCCTTGGCAACGGACGAACTCCCGAAACACTCGACGCTCTATCACAGAATACTTAACCCATTCAGACTCAGTGTACACAATTGTGTACATTACGCATGTGTAGGTAATATTTTGGTCTGAACTCCACACCACGAAGCTCAATGACCAATGATATAACCTGTGGGTAAATGATTAGCAAAGCGTCTTACTAGTATAGGTCATACATAGGGGCAGTGATATTTCGCGAAAATATTACGAGACAAGATAGAGTCCAAAGCAATCTAGGGTCATCCAGCTTCTTTGATTGGCTAAAAAATGTTCTGGCCCGTGTTAACCGTTTGCGCACGAATCACGAAGGTTCAGTGTCGGAGTTACTTAGTCTTGAGTGACTTGGTCAAAGACGGACACGGCACCAGCAGCCAATGGAGGTATAACAACAGCTGAGGTGTGTATATAGTATTTAAGACTATTGTGTTCTCCGATTTTTACGCGAAAAGTCACTGGCCCTAGTCATAAATAATTGGTTCATATAACTGTAGCAGAACATATAACCCACAGTTCATTGGCTGTGACAACCAAACAAGTGTTGTGCCCAGGTAAGCGCAGCATGTATCATACATTTCTTGTTTGCATCACGTGGGTTAAGAATACACAGGTGAAACAGCTGCTTGTGCTGCGAACTCCGGCCTGTACACACGTCACCAAAATGGCGTCACTTGTCCCCGACATGTCGGAAGGAAGATCGTCAATCAGCGCCTTGTAACTTACTCGCCAGCCGGCAGCCCAGCCTATAGGAAATTTTTCGTAGCACACAGTAGCCAATCAGACACAAGACCCGTTCCCAGAGAC
>NQII01000464.1:272050-286638 GCA_002778355.1 Clitarchus hookeri | reverse complement strand
TTTTTTTTTTTTCCGGTGTACTCGATGCATTCGAACCAGCTGCCGCTTGTAAAAGACGCACTATGGTGGTATTTGAGGGAGATAGCCGGTTGCTGCGCGTCGGGAGCCAATTACCAGATGTGATTACTTGAGGAGGCGCAGATAAGGGACGATAAAATACCGCGGCAATAATTGCCCGCCACGCCCCCTCCCCTCGTGGCTCCTCGCCTCTAATTGCTTCCCTGGCCGGCCGCCAGATAGCTCTGCTTATCGCTCATGATTCTATCAAACCCCGCTGCTCGTACCACTACGCCCTTTACACTATAGTAAGGTTAGTTATACTCAGGTTTGGAACAAAATGGATTTTCTTATGGGAGAGTTTTGACATGGAAAAAATTTCCGCCGCTAGGGGCGCAGTGTTCCAAAGAGGTCACTTTGAATTAAAATTTTAGGCGACGTGAATAATAAAAGAACAATTTAATTAGTTAAGTTGTTATTTTATATTTGATTTATGATTATTGCAATTATTTTGTTTTTTTAACGTAGGGAATAGAGATAATCCGGTACACAGGCGACAGTAGCGCTTACCTAGTGGCGAAAAATTCTAGTTGCCAAACTAAAAGCATTGGTGTTCCTAACCTGAGTAGAATAAACCTTAACTATAGTCCAGTCTATTTGCGGCTTCTTCACACTTTTTGAATAAAACCTTTGAAAAATTACTCTGTTATGACATGTATGGTTATTTCCTACATATGTACCACAAGAGATTTATACTTACATTAACGTAAAAGTACCATATTTTTGGTTACATTGAACTTTTATTTACATTTTGTTTATAAATTATAATATTTCATTTATAATGGATATGAATAAAACGGAGAGAAAATAAGCGTGTTGGTAATGCCTAGTAGGAAATAGTTGTTATGCAAAATACATATTATTACATCGTGTGCGCACGAATGCGGTGCGTTGTCCCTTTAGTGTAATTTCTAGGCACAGTTAAGATCAAATCTACTCAAGTTTCTTATGTGATAGTTTGGCATAGGGGAAATTTCCGCCACTAGGTGCATAGTGTCCCAAACGGAAATTTTTATTAAAATTCTAAACTACGTGAATAATAAAAGAGAAAGATTATACTTAGTTATGAAGTTATTTTATATTTGATTTATCATTATTGTAATTATCCTGTTTTTTTNAAAAGAGAAAGATTATACTTAGTTATGAAGTTATTTTATATTTGATTTATCATTATTGTAATTATCCTGTTTTTTTAACTGAGAAGATAGAAAAAAAAATCTGGTACCGTTCCAACACTAGCGCTTGCCTAGTGGCAAAAAATTTCCCTTTTCCAGCTTTTAAAGTTGATATTCCCAACCTGTAGTTGGGTTAAACTTTGTTTGCATGAGGCGGATGAATTATCCTGGGAGTTGAACTTTAACTGGGCCTCAGAAAAGTTAAAAGTAGCCGTGAATGGACAATAGCAANTGATGAATTATCCTGGGAGTTGAACTTTAACTGGGCCTCAGAAAAGTTAAAAGTAGCCGTGAATGGACAATAGCAACAATTCCGGCGTTTAACACTTATGGATAGGGGCAGTGAAATTCCGCGAAAAGATTTCGAGACAAGTTATATTTCAAAACCCTGTATGGTTGTTTACCTTTATCGAGTGGCTACATGATCATCTTACTCTTAGTAAGCGTATCACTTTTGTTCACTGCCAAAGTTGTTAAATTCTAATTGGCCGTGTTAAAAACAGAAACGGCTTNTTAGTAAGCGTATCACTTTTGTTCACTGCCAAAGTTGTTAAATTCTAATTGGCCGTGTTAAAAACAGAAACGGCTTGTCATACAGAGGGCGACCAGTGACAAAATATACATTTCTGTTTGTGCTTAGAGTATTGAAATCTACAATGTGCTCAGACTTTTTCGCGAAAAATCACTGCCCATGAGGAACTTGGAGATTTTTTCATCTCCTTGACCGAAAACTAAGTTTACACAACTGATTAGCATCTGCCTATATACATTTAGCCTACCACAGAGACCCTTGCAGGTAATATATATATATATATATTTATTTTGACTTCAGGCAAAGAACTTTAAAGATTTATCTATGTTCGTGTGCAGCTAACAATTAACAATAATCGTCGAAAGCAAAATACGAGTTTTAAATCATCTATTTCCATTTCGAATAACGTATTTTGTGATGTGTTTCAAACCGCCGAACTTGAGCAGTAAGTACATCGTTGTGTATACTAATTGTTTGTAAGTATAATTCTTAGTTCTAAAGAGTACAGCTTACTGCTTTTGTGTGAGCCGTCTTACTAACAGGGCTGACATCATGCAGTTGACAATAGTCGGGAATTCGTTTACTCGCTACGACCACAGAGTGGATAAGTACACGCAGAGACGAAAGTGACGAAGCGGTTCCTTTCACGTGGNGATGTGTTTCAAACCGCCGAACTTGAGCAGTAAGTACATCGTTGTGTATACTAATTGTTTGTAAGTATAATTCTTAATTCTAAAGAGTACAGCTTACTGCTTTTGTGTGAGCCGTCTTACTAACAGGGCTGACATCCTGCAGTTGACAATAGTCGGGAATCCGTTTACTCGCTACGACCACAGAGTGGATAAGTACACGCAGAGACGAAAGTGACGAAGCGGTTCCTTTCACGTGGNCCGTTTACTCGCTACGACCACAGAGTGGATAAGTACACGCAGAGACGAAAGTGACGAAGCGGTTCCTTTCACGTGGGCTTAGCCATTCTCTCATTGGCTGCGCGAAGCTCTGGGAACAGGCCTTGTGTCTGACTGGTTACCGCGTATTGGGCAAGGTTCCCTACTGGCTGAGCTGCCGGTTGGCATGTAAGTTACCAGGCGCTAATTGGCGAACGGCGTTCCAACTTGTCGAATAACCCAATTGCTGCTACGGCAAAAATTATTCCNGTTACCAGGCGCTAATTGGCGAACGGCGTTCCAACTTGTCGAATAACCCAATTGCTGCTACGGCAAAAATTATTCCTACATTTCCAAATACTTATTTTTGCTGGCGTGTGCATCCGGAGTTGGGGGAATAGGCGGTTGTTTCGCCTCTGTAATCTTTATTAATCTGTGGTGGTGTTGTAAGTAATCTCCTGGTTTTTTTTTTTTTTNGCGGTTGTTTCGCCTCTGTAATCTTTATTAATCTGTGGTGGTGTTGTAAGTAATCTCCTGGTTTTTTTTTTTTTTTTCGTGAAAAACTGGTGCCCGAATAATACTTAATCTTTGGTATCCGCCTGATAAATTACAGAAATATTATTATTTTATCCCCTAACACTTATGTTGATGCGATACTGTCACTCTAGTAGAGGAATCATGTTCTAGCACACAATCACCAATAGCCACGCAAGTTTGGAAAACTCACCCTTCATCCATGCTGACACTATTACAGCTTTCAGTGAAACCGTCACAACCGATATACAATTCACGGCAAACACATTAATAAAAATAAATGTTAAATTTCTAATATATAGGTTCACCTGTTTTCCGCGAAAAGCTAGACTTCAACTTCTTACGTGCAAGCCTGCAGATTTCCTTTGGCTATTGGCTGCGTGTCCACGTGAGAAGACATTTCCTACCCGAATGGTCCAATCAGAATAAAGGTACCAAAAACACTGAAAGATTGGTCGGCGGACACTCATGACCCGTGCGGTTCAAAACCATCCAACTGCGATATTGGTACTGAACTGATGTGTTTTGGAGTAAGTTCGATCGAACATAGCGATGAGAGGAGGTGTTCGGAATCATCACGAGCCGGGGAAGAAATTTTACTCGGTGGTTAATAAAAAAAATGCTAGACGCTGCCGGGAATTGAGAACGGAACCACAAGCCTCGGCGTTCTTCCGATGTTATTTCGGACAGTCGTGGAAAACCGAAATCAGAATGACTGGACCGCTATTCGAACTCGGGTTCTCCCGAAAACGAGCCCACTATGTTAAAGATGCGCCACCTCGACAGGTGCAGAGCTCCAAATGAATATGAGTTGAGTAACTCTCTATAAA
Source organism: Clitarchus hookeri (assembly GCA_002778355.1). NCBI lineage: Eukaryota > Metazoa > Arthropoda > Insecta > Phasmatodea > Phasmatidae > Clitarchus > Clitarchus hookeri. The sequence goes on along the minus strand of NQII01000464.1, from coordinate 282,623 downwards.
CACGTCATCGGAGGCTGGTTCGCAGAGTCGTACAATGATCGCCTCACAACTTTGATGAGATCCAAGTCTTGATACCACGACTTCCACGACTAACGAATCAGCATTAACAACACCCTGGATAAGGGGCTTCAGTGCCGGAACAACGAGCAAAACATATGTTGTCTTTGATTCATAAAAGAGCCACGGTTATATATTTTCAAATGAGAGAGGCACTACTAGNATCAGCATTAACAACACCCTGGATAAGGGGCTTCAGTGCCGGAACAACGAGCAAAACATATGTTGTCTTTGATTCATAAAAGAGCCACGGTTATATATTTTCAAATGAGAGAGGCACTACTAGTTTTCATATTACTTGGNTGTCTTTGATTCATAAAAGAGCCACGGTTATATATTTTCAAATGAGAGAGGCACTACTAGTTTTCATATTACTTGGTACCCTTTCATGTTACAGTGTATCTGGTGTACTCTAAGAAATTATTCGTAAAATTATCATGTCAGTGTATATGAATAGCGGAAAAGTGCTAATGGTAAACTATTTTCCCATACATCCATGGTACTGTTCGTACATTCGCTCACGAAACGGTAAAATGTGTAGGGAAGTCCCCAACCTTACATAGTAACGACGCTCAGCATTCCTATATTTGTAGTTTGGAATGTGGTATTATTTACATACAATGTATAGGTTTAAAACTTCCATTACAGCTTAGGAAGTTCACAAGGAAAAATTTTTACATTGTGGTTTGTGATTAATTCTTACGAAGAGTTACAAACAATGTGTTGCACATAGCTTTTCGAACTCCATTGCGAATGCCACTGTGACTTCACAGACTGTTACGACCTACGGATGCATTGTAGACCAACCTTATGAGTTTCTTGGTGGGGAATGTATCATCCGCAATCAAATTGTGTTTTCATATTTATCATTAACTTGTGTTTGCTTTTCCATATTTATTAACAGAAAAATTACGAGGTATATTGTTTCAATTATTTTAAACATCACTTTCTTTTTCCAAAATGTTGAACTTTTAAGGAGGTTTGGCGTTTGTATACCTTTTTATACCTAACCTATAAAATACTTCATTGTAATCCTAAAAAAACTTCAGCATAATATCTATAAAGAACAATCTGGTCATAAAGTTAAAAATTATTTTGAATTTAAAGCAATAATAAATTTTATTTAAAAAAAACCAAAACAAAGACGTTGCTGATAGTTTTTCAATTGTTACCTGATACATACATATCATTGGTAAATCTAATGCAACAGTTTTTAACATCATTTTGAATGATAAGCCACTTTAAAAATTCGCGGACTGATCTGCGGAGAAATGTCCCATCAAACACTCGTAAATTCCTGACCATTTCGTAATGCTTACTTGGCACGTCCTTGAAGAATCTGCGCCAATAGCTTGCATGCAGCAAAATGCAGGCTGTATCAGTAGACTTCAATACTATATACACACCTCAGCTGTTGTTATACCTCCGTTGGCTGCTGGTGCCGTGTCCGTCTTTGACCAAGCCACTCAGGACTAAGTGACTCCGACACTGAACCTTCGTGATTCGTGCGCAAACGGTTAACACGAGCCAGAACGTTTTTTAGCCAATGAAAGAAGCTGGACGACCCTACAGTGCGTTGGACTGTATCTTGTCTCGAAATCTCTTCGCGAAATATCACTGCCCCTACTAATAAGCTTTTAAGATTCGCTTGGGAATATAAAAATGTCTGAAGTCTAGTTTTGAGGTCAGTAAACCGCCTTCACAAATGCACCGCTAACTTATAGACGTAGTTCGTGGAAAAATTCCAGTCTCTAAAATGACCATTCCAGCTGATTGCGAGTGCAAGAAAACAGCGTTACTGTAATTACGGTGCGTTCGTGCCGTAACTACGTCGCGCACGTACCATAATTATAGCACGTGCATACTATAACTATCGCGTTCGCGTTCCGTAACTACGGTGCGGGTTGACCGCTGGCAGTTGGACGGTTATCGTGCCGGACAGCCGGGTCCGGCCACTAATTTGTTGGTAGCGCGGCATAGCTGGCACACGCGCGGCTGTGTTAATCCCGGGACAGGTGCGCGAGAAATATGCGCGTCCGTCCCGCCCGCGTTACTCATTCCACAACCCGATAACCGTATATTAGGCGTCGCCCTCGGCCGCGCCACATTTCACTGTCCCGGTTTTTAATGCGTCAGGCGCCTGTCTCCGGAACTAATTGCATATTAAATTTTCCTTCTAAGAACTGCAGCCGCGGTAGTTAAGAAGAAAGTCATCCTTGGAATATGCCGGGTGATAAATGATGATTGTAATAAAAGATCATTCAATAAACTCGCCATTATCTGCTCCACATATTTCTCAACGGAGTACAGTCGTATCCATGTCGTTGGACGCTGGCATGATGATAGAAAATTCGTCTTTAAAAATGTCGTGTTTCTGTATATTTTTTGCTTGTTGCAGAAATTAGACTGGAAATTCAATCTCTAGGGACAGGAAAAATTTCGCGTTTTGAACGACCTGTAGGCTAGACTCCACTGTATAATGCAGTGGAACTCAGACTTTTTTTTAGGGGGCCATATTAAGAAAAACTAAGACCCCCGCGGGCCGCACTTACGACACTTGACATAATACACTGGAGAGCCAAAAAAAAAACTGATATAGACGTGCGTATGTAGATAACAGAGGCATGGAACCAATCAGAGTAACGCGATACGGTCGGCAGCGCCTATATAAGACAACAAGCGTCTGATCGGTTACTGCTGCTACAATGGCAGGTTATCAAGATTTAAGTGAGTTTGAACGTGGTGTTATAGTCGGCGCACGAGAGATGGGACATAGCATCTCCGAGGTAGCGATAACATTTGGATTTTCGCGTACGACCATTTCACGAGTGTACCGTGAATATNTTTTTTTGGCTCTTCAGTGTAATATTTGTGAACTAAAAGTAGGTAGGTAATTCGATGACATTTAAAATTCAGATTGTCGTGTATCGTCTTGCAAGTCGTTTGTTTATTCGTTCGCCACGGTGACGGCGGGCGGAGGTAGTACATAAAAAATATGTACAGAAGTCGCCTGACTGATAATATAATCAAAAATATCGTCTAGTTTCATCGGTGACTTTAACTTTCAATAAATTCGTATTATGTATTGCTTTTTTTATTTTTGTAACAGACACCCTAAAAATAAGAATTTGGTAACTTGTANCGTATTATGTATTGCTTTTTTTATTTTTGTAACAGACACCCTAAAAATAAGAATTTGGTAACTTGTATGTACTGAATCCGCCGAGCGTGGGCGACAAAGAATGGGCCCGCGGACCGCAGTTTGAGTACCCCTGGTCTAATGTATTCTACAGCTTCAGCTTTCTGTCCATTGGCTGCTGCTTCAGTGTGTAGCCAGTTTTACCTCAAACCAGGTGGCACGGGATGCGGTGCTTGTTTCCTTACAAGTCTTTTATTGGCCTAGAGTTCACCTGGGCACGTCTAATAAACTGTGGTCCAATTACAAACATAACATAAATGTAGATGTGTTTGAAGTTAAGCTTGTCCTAAAATGATTTCGCGAAATTTTCCAATCCTTATTGATGTCACGTTATATCAACGCTGACGAAAATTACCCAGAAGAAATCACGGGTAAAAGTAATCGTGTAGCGGGTGAAGCTTTTCAAATATCTTGCAGAAAACTTTAGAAGCAGTGCTAAGATATCACACATTTTCTAAAGACAAATAACTGCTTCGCGGCAAGCCAAAATATTGTCTAAATGTTGCTGCTGAATGCTGTGACTGGACAGTAGAGTAAAAAAAAAAAANCTTCGCGGCAAGCCAAAATATTGTCTAAATGTTGCTGCTGAATGCTGTGACTGGACAGTAGAGTAAAAAAAAAAAAGAAGGCAGGACTTGGAAAAATTTAGTTGTTCTGTGGGGAAGAATGTAAAAGACCAAATGGGCTGACAAAGTGGCTCATGAGGAAGTAACGAGGGAAACATCAAAAGGTAAAAGCTTAATTGACTGCTAATTGGGTGGGCGAGTCGTGAGACGATGGTACAGAATACCACAGCGAGAGAGGAAATAAATAATANCATTGACTGCTAATTGGGTGGGCGAGTCGTGAGACGATGGTACAGAATACCACAGCGAGAGAGGAAATAAATAATAATAGATACAGAGAACGAAGGGTGAAGATTGACTAAGACATCTGGAAGAGCCGCCAAGGGTAAAAAATAAAAATGTAATTGAAACCTGTTTTTAAACAGGTAAGTTATTCGACAGGGGAACCCGATTTTCACGCAAAGTAATTTGCGTCTAGATGTATACGCGCACATCAGACGGCAGAGAAAGATTAATCCTTTTACCGTTACTTCAAACTTTCCCGAAGCCCTGCTAAAGTTCTGCTTCCAGGATATTCCTCCGCCTCACGTAAGCAAAGCTTAACTGAGTCTAGCGGAGATATAAATCGCAATGAATAGAGCCCCGAGTATTTCGCGATTTGATTTGGCAGTAGGCTATACTTCACAATCGTATACGCTATTCACGGTAAAATGAGCACTTTTTAAGGTCCTGCTAATTTTTTTTTCTTTCAGCCCATTTCTATCTTCCACCACGCTTTAACATAAACATTGCCACCGCTCTCAAAAGTTAACTTCTGAGGCTGCAATAAAAGACTTTTTTTTTGTGGTTAATACTTGTTAGAAGGGCTTGAAAAAGTGCTCACTTTACCGAGAATAGCATAAAGGAGGAAATTACAAGTCTTTGAATTCTACCTCGCCACCGAATGAATTCACGAAATACTCGGGGATCTAGCAGCGAGTCTGCGATAACACTTTTTGGCGGCATTTTTTACCAGCTAGTTGGGACCAGAAAGTGNCTCGGGGATCTAGCAGCGAGTCTGCGATAACACTTTTTGGCGGCATTTTTTACCAGCTAGTTGGGACCAGAAAGTGTCAGACGCACACTGGCGAGAGGAGAGCAGTGCATTTAAAAAGAAAATATTTGTAATAGAGACAGGACAACATCGCGAATTAAATTATGTGCATGCTAGACTCCGCAGTACTCTGTACACTTACGCCTCAGCTGTTCGTTCATTAGCTGTTTCCTTAGTGAACAGCCAGTTTTATCCTTGACAAAGTAGCATGGGATTCGTTGATCGTTTTCACGCAGGTCTACTATTGGCCCNGTGAACAGCCAGTTTTATCCTTGACAAAGTAGCATGGGATTCGTTGATCGTTTTCACGCAGGTCTACTATTGGCCCAGAGTCTTCCTCAGCGTGTCTAATAAACTATTGGTAGGGGCAGTGATATTTCGCGAAAAGATTTCGAGACAAGATACAGTCCAAAGCACTGTAGGCTCGTCCAGCTTCTTTGATTGGCTAAAAAAAATGTTCTGGCTCGTGTTAACCGTTTGCGCACGAATCACGAAGGTTCAGTGTCGGAGTTACTTAATTCTGAGTGGCTTGGTCAAAGACGGACACGGCACCAGCAGCCAATGGAGGTATAACAACAGCTGAGGTGTGTATATAGTATTGAAGTATACTGTGTGCTCAGATTTTTACGCAAAAAGTCACTGGCACTAACTATAGTCCATTCACGGTAACTCCCAAATTATCTGAAGTCCTGCTTGAGTTCTACTTTCAGGATATTACTCCGCCTCACGCAAACAAAGCTTAATTACGCCAAAGGGACCACGCATTGCTTTTGTGCGCACTCAGTATAATTATATTTTGCATAAGAACTATTTCTTACTAGGGATTACAGACACACCCATTTTCTCTGTTTTTATTCATATTAATTATAATTTGAATATTATTATTTAAAGGTAAAGGGTCAATTTAACCACAGATAAAGTACTTTTATGTTAGCACAAGTATAAAACGCTTGTGACACATGACATAATTAGGAAACACCCCAAGACGTCATACATGGGGTGATTTTTCAAAGGTTTGATTCAAAGAGCGTGCAGAAACCGCGAACAGGCTGCATGAGTCAATCGCAATAGTAACTCAAATACGCGAGTGTTTGAAGATTTGTCCTCGAAACGATTCGCGCAATTCTCCTGTCCCTGGTTATTTGCCATTTTAATTTATCACTGGTNTTTGAAGATTTGTCCTCGAAACGATTCGCGCAATTCTCCTGTCCCTGGTTATTTGCCATTTTAATTTATCACTGGTCTCTACGACAGCTGAATACAGTGGTGGTGTGCTAACACTGAGTGTAGTAACTTAATCGACAGAAACTGCATTTTAACCCATTTACTCCCAGCGTCCACGATCATGTTCATGTGGCACAGGGAGGTGATATGTGGTCGGTGATGCAAGGCCCAGCGTGCCTAATGCTGTCAGTGTCTCCCCTGTGGCTTACATGAGTTGTAAACTTCGGCTGCAGCTCTGGTTTGCGAATAGTTCATTCCAGTGTGATAACCTAGAGACCTGAAAAATTCGCGAGTTCAATGACCTGCAGCCTAGACTCTATAGTCTTGTGTACAAATATGCCGATATCAACTGCACATTGGTTGTCTGCTGACTCGGTGGAAGGCGACGATTGGGCCAGCCTTTTCCTTGGAGGCGTCAAACACCGTGTGGACCAATGACTAAAGTTATAGGCCCCTATATATGCAACTGTTTTGAATTCTAGCTTGTCTCAAAATGAATCCGCAAATTATTCAGGTCTCTAGTAATAACACAAGCATGTACTGTAGTCGGCGTATAAGTAGCATGGTTCGAAATTATTCTTAATGAGGACGTACCCACTTCATGCTTAATTGTATTAATTTACAATACTTCACCATACGTAGCATAAATTTACGTACAATATATATAAGGCGTAGGCATATTTGCTATTTACGCCTGCATCCATTGCACGCGAAGTACTGGACTGTTTACTTGTAATAAAGACACAATTAATGAATTGTAAATCAAAGTTGCGAGAAATTAAATCCCTGATATGCAGTCAATGAGTGAATCAAAATCTACAGAAATTTCTCATTCGTTTGTGATTATTACGGACACCCGAATTTCACGAAAAGATTTCACGAAAAGTTGTATTTTTTGTAGCTCAGATTCACTTTCTTGATTGGATGTTCTAGGCGTTACGCATCGTGCGTATGCCCGCGAATCACAGACCAACGGTAATAGGAGTAACTTAATTCTGATTGGCAAGTCAAGCCGGAAAAAGCCTTCTCACAAAGATACGTCGCCAATAAGCAAAGGAAAACTGCTGGCACGCCCGTGGGGTATTGAATTTCTAGCGTGTGCGGAAATCTTTTCGCGAAATTCGGGTGCCCCTAACGATCGTAGACCTGACCAAGTTAAACTTGAAATAAGCATACGTTTTTATCGCTTTCTCATTTGGTCCACGACTTACTTCACACGCCGTGGAAGACTCTGAGCCAATAATAAACAAGCAACAACGCGCAGGTCCAATCACTGCTTCTCGCTGTCTTAGCGGGCAACCGATAAGCAGTGGACATCAACTTTAGCATAGAAACGGTTATGGAGTCTAGCCTGGAGGTCATTGAAGACACGAATTTTCCCCGTCTCTGGTAATAACCAAATGCAACTGTACATACGCCTACTAAAAAAACATAAACANCGCCGTGGAAGACTCTGAGCCAATAATAAACAAGCAACAACGCGCAGGTCCAATCACTGCTTCTCGCTGTCTTAGCAGGCAACCGATAAGCAGTGGACATCAACTTTAGCATAGAAACGGTTATGGAGTCTAGCCTGGAGGTCATGGAAGACACGAATTTTCCCCGTCTCTGGTAATAACCAAATGCAACTGTACATACGCCTACTAAAAAAACATAAACACTTTAACTGAGCACTTTTGAAATCAACATTTGAAAAACGTCACTGCTCCTATCTGCAAATATTTTAACGGGCGCGCTGATCTTCATGCGCCCATTTAAGTTGGTAACGACGGATGAAAAGTAGTTCCATGTCTTAAAGTGAATTAAAAGCTTTAGGTAATTATTTGTGAATGCTGAAATTATTTATTTTGATCTCTGTCTTTTTATCGCACAATAAGTGTAAGAATTAGTAAAATATTTACTTTTCTGATAATTTCACAGCTTCACTTGACCGACACAAGAATAACGTGATCAGGCTCACGACAATGTTAATCTTACGTATGGTGGAAGAATACACTATGTGCATACAAGTAGATCTTAAGCAAGGATTTCAAGAGTGCTCAATTTAGGGTCAACAGCCTATCGTTTCTTCAACACAAAAACATCAGCTATATATATATATATATATATATATATATTGTTACTGCAACCGCTATAACGGACGTTGGCATGTAAGTTTGAAAGATTTTTTTTTCCCCCAGTGTGGGATTTATGGGATTATGTGGGATTTATTTTTCAGAATACTGACTGCAGGTAGGAAGCGTTTACAAAAAAAAATCTCTGTTGTTACAATTACGATTCTCTACCGGAAGCCGGGATTCCTAAGGTACGATCGAAATGTGTTGCCAGGACTCGACGCGCCGATAAGCGAGCGACCCCAGGCATCGCCTAATTCATTCAGGCCGCGGAGGTGACGTGCGATGGGGATCCGGAGGAAATATAAATGATAGAAAAGGTTAAAAAAAAAAGAAAAAAAAAACAGATATCTCTCGGGTTGTTTTGGTCCCACGATGTGGCGCGCCCTCCTCGTATAATTGAATCGGACACGTCCGGACCCGGTCGCGTTTCGAGCCGGCAGCCTATCGCGATGCGTTGGCAGCCCTGTCTCCAGGAGGACAGGGTTAGGGGGGGGGAGGTAGATCCCCCGATGATTGGGAGGAATTATGTGTCACTGCGGTGTCCCATTAGGAGGATGACCGAGAAAAGACGCTTCAAACTTTGTACAATTTATTGTTCCAATTAGTGCGCGACCCGCGAGGGACACCTGCAACTTAGCTCGGTCCACGGCAGCGGCGGCGAGGCGATCGCAGGTGTTTGTCCACCCCCTTGTCCCCGGCTCTAGACGCGCCCAAAACCGGCGTGAGTACATTACGCGCGCAGTGCCTGTGCGCGTGGAAATACAGTAAGTCATGAAACGAGGACAACGATCTAAAATAATACACATGCACTTAGATTTGAATTGTATCTGGGTCAGCTGTATAATTAGCCAGCAGTTTTTTATTTTTTTATTTTCGAAACAGCGTATTTGCTTGCCAAACGGAAAACCTCTGATTCGAGTCCTGTCTCTGACACGTGAGCAATGTTTTTCTGGGTAAGTTGTTCTAGGTTACTATTCGATTTGTCTCTTAAGATGCAGTCATAAATTCAAGGGGTGATGAGAGTTACAGAAGATAAGTTATCAATATATAACTTTAAAAAAAGGCATTTTTATTTAAGTCGGAACTTAGATATTATTTAAATAACTGGAATGATTTTAAATAATAGTTAAATTCTTTATTTAGTTCAAATGAACGTTTGATCTTCGCATTGGCCTATACCTAAACTGAATTAGTCCACAACTTCAAATAAATATTGAATAATAACAAAAACTTTAAAGAATCAGAGTAAGGGTGCCTGCTTTTCGCGAAAATAATTTCGAGGCTAATTGTACTCCAAAACAATTAATTTCAGATCCGCTTTCACAGCTGGATGTTTTTAGATGTCACGAATCTTAGGCGCCAACCATCGAATCGTGGACTAGCGGTGAAGTGAATTAATTACGATCGCTCCGTAGTACAGATTAGCAACTGTTTCCTCGCCAAGACACGCATCCAACAACCAAAGGAAAATTGCACGTATGCACGTTGGATAAGCACAGAGTAATTAAGAATACAGAGGCGAAGTAGCCGCTCATTCCGTGAAACTCCAGCCGCACACGCCAGCAATATGGCGCCGCTAGTCAGCAGCCTGGTAACTTAATTGCGAGCCGACAGCCTCAGGCGGTAGGGAACCTTCCGCAACACGCGGTAGCCAGTCATAGACGCAGGACCCGTTCCCAGAGCCTCGTACCGCCAATCAACGAACGGGAACGCCCATATCAAAGGAACCGCCACACGATTTCGTCCCAGTGTACTTAACTACTCTGTGACACTACGTTGGAAAATTACGGATGAAAACACGCATGCGCAGTAACCACGGCTAAGTTTATACTTTTACCACAGGCTGGGGAGGTCAATGGTAAAAGTTTTGGCAAAGGGAAAATTTTTGCCACTAGGTAAGCGCTAGTATAGGCAAGGTAACAGTTTTTCTCTATGTTCAACGTTAAAAAAAACAGGATAAATGCAATGATATTCAATCATATAATAACCTCGAAACAAAGTAAAATCTTTCTCTTTTATTATTCACGTAGCTTAAAATGTTAATAAAAAGTTACCTTTCGGAACTCTGCGCACTTTGCGGCGGAAATTTTTCCCTTTACCAAACTCTTGTGTAAGAAATGTCGTTTTGTCCCTAAACTGAGTATAATTTACCACGGACACACGCGAGGAGTGGGGGGAAGGGCGGTCGGGTTGGACACAACCTGCTCCATCCTCAAGACCACCTCGGAGGAGCGGCCAGCGCTCGTCCGCTGGCGGCTGCCGGCGAGGCAGCAGGGGGTTGTTAAATGCACAGACGCGGTGGGTCGTGATGGAGGTG
>NQII01000464.1:241677-271652 GCA_002778355.1 Clitarchus hookeri | reverse complement strand
CCCCGGGCCCCCGCACACCCACCCACCCGCTGGACCACTATCACGCCACACTGGTAGCCTGAGTCTCGTGCACCCGTGCTGCTACCGTCCGCGGCAGCGATCACGCTTACACGACGTCGCAGAGCGACACCCGGCCGATACAACCGGCCCGCGGTTAATTGGGCACTTTTTTGGAGCCAACCTCGGGAGAAACTTGCTACAGGTAAGGTTACTTCTACTCAGGTTAGGAACAAAACGAGTTTTCTTATGGGAGAGTTTGGCACAGGGAAAATTTCCGCCACCGTGTGCGCAGTGTTCCAAAGAGGTCACTTTTAATTAAAATTCTAAGCTACGTGAATAATACAAGAGAAAGATTTTTTTCTTAGTTGCACAGTTATTTTATATTTGATTTATGATTATTGCAATCTTTTTTTTAACGTAGAAAATAGATAAAATCCGGTACATACGCGACACTAGCGCTTACCTAGTGGCGAAAAATCTTAGTTGCCAAACTAAAAGCATTGAGCTTCTCAAACTGTGCTGTTCGCGGTTAATTGAGCACTTTTGAAATCAACCTGTGAAAAAGCTGTGCTTATATTTAAACGGGCACACTGGACGGCATGCGCATGCACCCTAGTAAAGTTGGTGACGACGGACGGAAAGTAGTTCCACGACTTGACGTTGAATTATCGGCTCTCAAGGCCTCTCTGCTAAGAGCCGCCCAAATCTCTTCACTCACTTAACGTCGAATTTACATTTTTACTGCTGCCGACGTAACATTATGTCGCCTGAATTCAACTGAGTTATTTTGGATTTTGCCGCAACATTACCCAAAATCAGCATTCTTTGAAGACGCGGGTGAAGTAATATTACGTCAAAGTGATATTACGTCGGCAACACCCAAAGTGTAAATTACTCAAATGACGAGGGTGGATTGTATATTATACTACGTAGGAAAGACCAAATTATCGGGCCCACTTTCAACTCGGCATTATATTGGCAGAGAGCCGGCCGGTAATGAACGTTGCTCAGTATAGTGTGTCCGGTGTTGTGTGAACCAATAGGCAGTAAACTAGAATACAGAGACCAACAGAACCGATGTTCATGCAGACGTGAATATAAGTGACCTGCTTCTAGATTGTCTTAATTGTCAGTAAACCTGTGCCACACTTTAAGTGTTAAAAGTGTTGGGTAAACATTAGCGAGAACTGAAGCTGTTGTTTTTTAACTCATGCAAGTGTAGGAATTAGCAAAGCAGGGTTTCCAGTAGTGCTTATTTTACCGTGAATAGCTTGCACTTCTCTAAGATACTGTCATAAGTAGAGACCCGGAAATTTCGCGAATTCATCTGAGGCCAACTTAGACTTCAAACACATGTGTAGTAGCAAGTCGATTATCCGAACGTCGGTTCGTATAACCGACCAGTTATCCGGACTCGTTTTAAAAATAAAGAGAATAGAAAAAACACGAAGGTGTCTTTGGTCACAGTGTTTCTCCTACCCGCGGAGGAGGGGCAAGCACTTGTGTCGGCTCTTATTATGTGCCCTTTCACGTGTCGTTCGCAGTAAACACGTCCGGCAGGGGAGGGGGGGTGGTTACTTGCTCACTGATTTTGTTATTTTATTTTATGTACAGTTTCTGTTTTGGACAAGCCAACTATGTTCTATGCACGTGTAATAAATTTTACGTTGCGTGAAAACGATTTTTTTACACTTTATTTTATGTNCGGCAGGGGAGGGGGGGTGGTTACTTGCTCACTGATTTTGTTATTTTATTTTATGTACAGTTTCTGTTTTGGATAAGCCAACTATGTTCTATGCACGTGTAATAAATTTTACGTTGCGTGAAAACGATTTTTTTACACTTTATTTTATGTTCATTTTCAACAAATTTCTGTTATCCGGATTTTCGATTATCCGAATTACCTTTAGTCCCTATTAGTCCGGATAATCAACTTTTTGTATTTGACTTTCTTTTCCCCGTGGTCCGCAGTTTGTATGACACGTCCTGGAGGAATCTAAGCCAGTAACTAGGGGTAGTGATAATTCGCAAAAAGATTTCGAGACAAGATACAGTCCAAAGCACTATAGGGTCGTCTGACTTCTTTGATTGGCTAAAAAATGTTCTGGCCCGTGTTATCCGTTTGCACACGAATCACAAAGGTTCAGCGTCGGAGTTACTTAGTCCTGAATGGCTTGGTCAAAGACGGACACGGCACCAGCAGCCAATGGAGGTATAACAACAGCTGAGGTGTGTATATAGTATTGAAGTCTACTGTGTGCTCCGATTATTACGCGAAAAGTCACTGGCCCTACCAGTAACTAGCCTGCAAGAAAACAAGGACCGGACCCCACGGCTGCTGGTCTGGGGGTAAAACTGCGTGGATCATCAGCCAATGAACAACATAGGCTCGAATGCACAAAGGAGTGTGGAGTCAAAGCTTGTTGCCAAATGAATCCGCGTTATTTCCGGGTCTCTAATCATAAGCCTAACGAATCTCAACTTGATTGACTGCATTACATTGCTGTCATAGCCGTGGCCGATGTTTTTACAACCGGTGTGCCACATTCAAACAACCCAGGAGCGTACGCTATGCTTCAATATGCGATACGACTCGCAACCTATACGCGTTGTTTGCACATTTCTGCAACACGCTGTACTACACAACTACAGTGCATTCCGATGTGCGCCCACCCTGGTGTGAATAACTATGTCGCCTTTGCTGCTACAGCAGAGCTTCTGGGACTCAAATATGAAGGGAAAAAAACTCCAGGTATCCGACTTCCTTGATACCATAAACAGCCTTGTATAGTTTATTCGCGGTTTCTACACACTTTTTGAAACGAACCTTTGAAAAATCGCCCCATGTACGACATATAAGTTTGTTTCCTAAATATCCCATGTTTCAAAAACGTTTTATACTTCTGTTAACGTAAAAATACTTTTTATTTTTATGAAATTAAACTTTTACTTATATTTTATTTGTAAATTATATTTAATTTATAATTAATACGAATTAAACAGGGGAAAAAAAGGTAGGTTGGTAATGCCTAGTAGGAAATTGTTTTCGTGCAAAATGTTATTACACTGAGTTCGCACGAACGCGGTGCGCTGTCACTTTGGTGCAATAAGCTTTAGCGGAGAAATATCTTACAAGTAGAACTTGTAGTAGGACTCCAGAAAAGTTGGAAGTAACCGTGAATGGGCTACATCTGACAGACATTATAAAATAATAAGAGTTTGGCTGTGAAGAACCCTTTCCCGAATGATTCCAAAGCGACTAAATTAAAGATTTATTTCAACGTTGACAACTTTTAAAAGTAAGAAGTGGAATTATTCCCATACACAGTGGCCTTTATGGTTGTCAGAATCGTAAAGAATAACGTGTTAGTTTCGACATAATCCACTGCAGATATATGTTGTACTTCTTCGAAAACCCACAATTGGACAAAAAACCAAAAAAATTGCATTGAATCTCTGCAGTGGCGGGTGTACAAAATAACTGTCCATTTTCTCACATACCCTCGTTGCAAGAATCATCTGGGGAATGCGGGAAAGAATCTTAGATATGGCTGCACACGACGCAATTATTTTCCTGTACTGTTGTTTCAGGGCACTCCAGGGAGTTTCAGAATAAGTATAGTTATTATAACTAGTAATGACATAAACAAAAGTAACAAGCGCCTGAAACGTAACCACCAGTATCCAAGTGGAAATGCGTGGTTCGACCGCCATGGAGTGACTAACATTGGGTAAAAATTATTTGCGAGTTACTAAAGCTGCGGAACCCGTTTGCCATGAACGCAAGATTGGTGGACTATACGCGCCTTGTATACTTCTAATCATGAGCAACAACACACAACCAGGAGCCTTTGAATGTGTGCGCGACGCCGAACTCTGCATCGCCGAACCAAATCCATGTCATGAAGATGGAGGTCGACATTTCGAACCCCTTTTGTAATCCATGATATCATTCTCTTGTTGGGCTGATGGAAGTAACCTACTTATCACATTTGTAGGTAAAGTCTACCCACGGAAAAGTGACCACTTTTGAAATTTACTTTTGAAAAGAAAAAAAAAAATCACTGCTCCAAACAACAAAATGGCCACAGTAGATAATTATTTTAACGTTGACCATTTCAAAAGTAAGAAGTGGAATGATTAGCTCACACAGTGACAAGAGACAGTGATTTTTCGCGGAAAAATCTGAGCACATGGTAGACTTCAATACTCTAAGCTCAAACAGGAATGTAAGTTGGCGATTGGTCACCTGCTGCATGAGAAACTTTTGCTGTTTTTAACCGGGACAATTAGAATCCCACAACTTCGGCAGCGACCCTAGGTGATTCGCGTGCCAAGATTAACATGTTAATGTAGCCAGTTGAGAAAGGTAAACAACCGTACAGTGTATTGAAATATAGATTGTCTCGAAATCTTTTCGTGAAATTTCACTGCCCTTAACGGTGACTTTTATGGCTGTCCGAATCTTACAATTAAAAATTATTATGAACACACTCCACTGCAGACATACATTGAGTGTCTTCGAAAACCTACAATTGGTCACAAAAAAAACGCGTAACAAATTTCTCCAGTGGCGGGTGTACAAAATTGCTCATTCTTCGGCTTTTCCCCGTTTCAGGGCCAACTCACGCATTTCCGGAAATGAATTCCCTTTAGTAAAATTTTCAGTTCGTTATCCTGTGTCACATACTGTACACTGTCGATTTTTAACATACCGTACGTATCCAGCGTCCACAGACACTTTCGGGATCAGATGGTTTTAATTGTAACACTTTTTTTAGGCGTATGGCTGCCAATCACAGGCGTTCAGTGCCGAAGTATCCTTAATCTGATTGGCCTAGTCAACAACGTGGCACTAACTATTTTCGCGGAAATGAGGTGTTCCTAACGACGATCCAGCTACAAAATTAGCTATAAAAACATATTTGAAGTCTAGCTTGTCCTGAAAGAAGTCGCGAACTTTTCCAGCCTCTGATAAATTGTTAGGGCCACCTGTTTTTTCGCGAAAAGATTTGTGTGCAGGGCATAAATCAACATTTTAGGAGCGCACATGCAGATATCACTTGGCTATTGGCCGGGAGTCTATGCGATACATTCTATACTTGGCTGGACCTATCAGAATTAAGTTACGCTGGCGCTGAACGTCTGTGATTGGCTGGCATACACCTAAGGAGCGTGAGAGTTCAAATCACCCAACCACCAAATTGTTCCTGAACTAACGTTTTTTTCCAGTACAACTATAGTCTTGGAATTTTTTCGCGAAACACAGGTGAGCCTAATTATTTTTACTTAAGTCCTTGTTGTTATTTTATGACAACGTCAAGATAAAAACAAGCATAATTTGCCACAAATTTAAAATTTCCACTCAGGGAGTCAGTTTTTTTAATTCCCTGCCGATATTAGTATATGTGTATACCGGCCCAGAGGGTTTTTCATTGAAATATACACAGTTAAAGGCAAGTAACAGTCTTACTAAAGGACATAAAATCGCTGAAATTACAACGATAAATATAAATATTCCGTACATTTTCCCTTCTCAACATTTCTCTTGCCGCCACTGGCCGGGTCCCTGTGACTTAGATTCTTATTGCACGCCACCCAGCCAGGCTGGTCCCAGCGCGCCAAGAGACTACCGAGTAAAGGATCCAATGTTCAGCTAATTAATCGGACCTGTTGACAGTGCGTAGAGGAGCAAGGGGTGTTCTGGGGCAGGGGGTTGGGGGGGACGATGATAGCACCTACCGAGGAATTCGGCCGCCTGGTGGCCGGGCTGGGAGTCTGTGGTGGAGAAGGGGTGAAGGGGGTGAGCCACGACGTCTGTGTGGTCCCATCACCCGGAGGCAGGGAGGTTGGCGAGAGAGTGACAGGGCAGCCACCACAACCCCTGCACCCTGTCAAAACTTCCCACGCAGTGATTGCTTATCCTGGTCCAGCCGACCCGAAACTGTTTGGGAAGCACAAGGTAGACTTCACCGATACCTGCATTCTCGAGACGTTGCTATTTTTGTGGAGCCGACTGTTGAATCTATATTAAATCTTTAGGTCTATGTGCAACCGACCATATAAACCTTAATATATAGACACATGCAAAATTCGCGTTGTTATTTGAGGACACGTTGAAACTCAAACACGTGTACCTTTTCTATACATTTATAATTGGCCAGCAAGTTATTTGACACACCCCTGGTAACCGTGCGCCAATGAATGAACACTTTACAATTGTGTGCTCGAACCACATGAAGTGAAGTCAGAAGGGGACTGGTTTCACATCCAAGCAACAGCCAATGAAGAAACCACGTCGGCACCGGTATATACAGTACTGTGAAGTTTAGTGCGATGCCAAATAATAACGCAAATTCTGTAGGTCCCTTTTTAATATATTATAGTCAATCTATGTACCTACGTAAGAACTTACATATGGAATTATACTACAAATCTCTGGGTAGTGTTTAGTGTTATCGAGATCTTCAACCTGTGGAAAAATAACTGTGTTAGGACCATTTGCCTACATAAAAAAAATATAGGTCTCCATTTTTTAGTTGCGTAAAATTGATTTACCATCCGTTTTTATGTAATTTTGATGCCGTATAATTGAGCAATACATCCTGCTTAACCAAAAACGTTCTCTTGTTTCGAATGACTAGAACCCACTGCTTCTTTTCAATACTCACGCAAAGTTTTCATTCAGCAGCGACAATGTAATATCTGGCACGTAGGCAATACTTCTGAATGCGGTCGACACATCGCAAGCAACGGATAATGGGCCGACTATTCCGAAAAGCACAAGTGGAACGTGTTTTAACTGAGGCATCGAATAATTACACGAAATGTATTCTGATTTATAGGCGCGATTAAATCACTGTATTTGCGCACATGTTTTCAGCACCTTATTATTGAGTAGTCGCATGCCGCCATGCAACACGTCTGTCTTCCTCCAGACTCTCGTTTCAACTGACCACGAGCGACCCCTTGCTGTCGAATAAAGAACACGTTCTTCAGGTCCCGGCCTCGCAGATCACAAACACAAACACCAGCAAGTATCGAGTCTTGACAGAACGAGACAGAAGGTGTGCGCTGGGCTTACATATGTGTAGCACTGCAGCATGGACAGTATGTCGAGGTTTACGTGGGGAGGAGTTGGCCGACATGCATTTGATGAACGGTGAGGCAGGCTGCAGCAGTCTGAGAGCTTGCAATTTGATACCAGCGGAGATAAGGCCGTCTCACTCAATAAAATCTTTCTTCTAATTACTTTCGATTTCCATTGAATTCAATTAATTGAATGCTATGTGCGGTAGAAACGTCATAATCGCGGAAATTTTGTAATTCAATATCTCGAATGTCTCGTTTTCCTTCAAAATTTTCGTTTAGAACATGTTCCACATTTTTTTTTAAACCAAGATTTCAATCGTTTGTCCCACATTTCTTGACAGTATTTATGAGATTAATCCCACAATAATATAGTTTTGTGCACATGTTTTAAGTTTTTGCAAAATAAGATTGCATATTTTTTAAAAAATAAAATGTACAATAAAATTGAGAAAATTTGTTGGGGTTTAACCAATTATATTCGTTTTGTGCTTGAGTCGTAGATACTTCTAAAAATTTACTTTTTTGTATTATTTTAACTAGTTTCATTAAAAAAAGTTTGTGATAAATTTTTATGCGAAGACTTGGAAACTTACTGAATGCAATTAATTGAAAGGCAAATTGAGTTTTTCTTAGGTCAATAAGTTTAATTCAAGTAATAGAATTCAATAAATATTTGATCGTGTGTAACGGCCTATATCCAAACTGCGCGACAACTCTTCATGGTATGTTTGTCGCAGCTCAAACAGGTGCATTGACCTTAATAACAATTATCAATCATCGTGCTATGCAGTTGTTTGGCACTTGCTGTCTCATTTAAATCTGTATGCTTTCTAAGCGAAACCACACAGAAAAGGCATGTCAATGCGTACACACAACATACAGTTGCATTATTTTATTGCCTTTTTCACTTATGTATTGAGAAGGTATGTTTTTCGCAGCCAATTGATAGCTGCTGCACACTGGTAAGAGTGGACCCCGCGTGTCAGAAGTATTGCCTACAAACCAGGTATTGTATCGTTGCCGCTGAAAACTGTGTGCGTTTTAAAAGTAAACGATGGTTTCTAAGCACCGGCAACATGAGCACCTGTTTTGTTAAGTAAGTAATACTACTCAACATGACGGTATCAATGGTCTATCAAACTTAAAGGCAAAAAAATTATATGCAATTATATGGTGGCCAGCCCAAGTGTTTCTATGAAGTCGGAACGTCTTAACACCAGTTTTTTCATAGGTTGAATATCTCGGTAACACTTAACGTTATCCAGAGAAACATTATTTTGATTCCACGTAGTTTCCAATATTTCGCGAAAATGCTATTTATAAACTCGATTTTTACGTGTGGATGTTTCCCTTTGGAGTTGGGCTAGGCTGTATGTCGCATTACGTATGTCTTCTTTATTTTCCAGAAGGAATTACGTGCCAAAATATTTCGGGTGAGTTACCGAACAGCCCGTATATACAACTATGTGCATACATTATACTTACAGTAGTATTATAGCTACAACCTGATGTGTATCCGCAGCGTTGCTTCGTTATCAGTACTGTGTAATGACTTTTCCGGATATCAGTTTACTGCGATTTTGCATTTCTTTTTGAACACAGGTGCTGTTTGGGGAGAGTTTAAATACTTTACGAACCATAATGACATGCACGTGTATTTTTCTATGCAAAACAACTAATCACTAAGGACATGCAATACCCGCATTATTATCGGACGTCCTGCTAAATTCCTCAGTCGCAAGCGGGTTACTTATGTGTTTGTTCAATGTGGTAAATAAACGGTTCGTTCGTAAAAATGCGTTTGGAGAGAAAGTGTATAGCCAACACGCGAAAAAAAAAGACTTGACAGGTTTACCCGAGAATGTTTTGAAAGAGAAGTAACATTAAACTTATATTAAACATTATAAACAGATGCAGCAAATTCCTACTCCAAGTATAACTTCTCAAAAATGTTATAATAGATTTCACATCTTCTTTAAGTCGCAAATACTTTCAAGTCGTTAAGTTGCTTGCAATATTCTAAAATTACATAAGTACACAGGCGCGCGCTTATACATGGGAACGGAGTATCGCACAGCCCGTCGGTAATACTAGGGCGGGCTGTCTACATGTTAAGGTAATGTTAGCCTAAAATTAAAACCACTGAACCAATTTCGGTCTAACAAACTTTATTAACATTATGTTTTGATGTCCTTATCGTATATATTTGGTTAGATTCCCCAAGAAAAAAAGCAAGCTTGGCTCACAGTTGAAAGCATTTCAGCAACCACAGAACAAGGGTAATATGCACAAGAATTGGCAGCCATGTTTTCGAAAATATTCGTTCACAACTGCACATAACAGGTGGTGTGCATGAGATTTCTTGGCATAGTCTAAAGGAAGTGATTATATTTCATATTGTGCAGGCGCATGGGGCAACAAACAGCCAGTCAGAGAAAAGTAGGCCTATTAAAATTTTCAAAAAAATTGCTTATTTAAATTGGAGTAGGCCTAACAGTTATGCTGCAGAAATGAAAAAAAATGTCATAAGATATAAATTTACAGGAGAAAACCGGCGACATCGTAGCAGCAGAAATTTTAAAGGTTATCCGCTCATTTACGTTGACAATACTAAAGATTTTAAGGAATAAAAAAAATTGCCAATTATTTTAAATAATTAACCTTTTTCTCAAATTCCTTTTAATGTGTTTAAGGACATCTTAACATCGAAATATTGTTTTCCAGCTGGTAGGCCTAACTGACGTCAGACTCCACGCAAAATTTCATTGGTTAAAAATAATAATTGTGAATCGATTTCGTACAAGAATTCTGATTGTGTGAACGTTATATTGTTATGTCCTATGTTCTGTGCCTATGTTTTTAGATTGTGAACCAACCCTAAGAGGACACCAGTACACGTAATGTTATCACAACCAATGAGATGTAGGATTTGTGTTCGGCTACAGCCATATGAGCCAGTCAACGCAAAGCACAGCTGCACATTTTATGAATCAGTTACCTTCAGGGTATACTGTCGGCCATATGTAAACTCACTGTGCAACACCTATGGCTAAGGGGCAATGATATTTCGCGAAAATATTTCGAGACAAGATACAGCCCAAAGCACTGTAGGGTCGTCCAACTTCTTTGATTGGTTAAAAAATATTCTGACCCGTGTTAACCGTTTGCGGTCGAATCACGAAGGTTCATTGTCGGAGTTACTTAGTCCTGAGTGGCTTGGTCAAAGACGGACACGGCACCAGCAGCCAATGGAGGTATAACAACAGCTGAGGTGTGTATATTGTATTGAAGTCTACTGTGTGCTCCGATTTTTACGCGAAAAGTCACTGGCCCTACCTACAGTCCATTCACGGTTAATTCACACTTTTCTGAAGCCCTGCTAAAGTTCTACTTCCAGGATATTCCTCCGCCTCACGCAAACCAAGTCTAGAAAATTACACTGGAGGACAACGCACCGCATTCGTGCGCGCGCTATTTCTTACTAGGCACTACCAACACAAATGTTTTCTACTTGTTTTTATTCACATTTATCGTAAATTAAATCTTATAATTTATAAGTAAAATATAGGAAAAATTTCAATTTAATGAAAAACAAGAAACTTTTATGTTAACAGAAGTATATAACGCTTGTGATACATAACATATTTATGAAACAACCAATCTCATCATACATGGGATGATTTTCTAGAGGTTTGATTCAAAAAGTCTAAAGAAACCGCGAAAAGACTATATACAATTGTGTACACGGCGTGTCAAAGGGGTAATGATCTATGGGGGCATATGCAACAGGCTGGAAAAAGAAACAAGCAGAGTTTTCCAAAATTGCTTGGTTATCACTTTGTGTTCAGTAAATTTTTATTGTCGTTCAAGACGAGCTAGAAATGACTGTATTGTATCAGCCGTTATGGGAATACCAGTTCAGTTGGTCTCTGTGCATACACTCACCACAGTCCTGTCACAGAGAACTTAAGAATAAAGATGTGAAAGGGCCACTTATTCCGCGAACTCCAGCCGCACGTGCCAGTAATATGGCGCCACTAGCCAGCGACATGTCGGAACGCCGTTCGCCAATCAGCGCCTGGTAACTTACTTGCCAGCCGGCAGCTCAGTCAGTAGGGAACCTCCCGCAACACGTGGTAACCAGACACCAAGTCCGTTCCCAGATACTCGCGCAGCCAATCAGAAAATTTGTATGCCCACATAAACGAAACCGCAACTCCGTTTCGCCTCTGTGTAATTATCTACTCTGTGGTCAGACTACTCGCGTCCCACAGAGGCGAACCGGGTTCGATTCCCGGTGGGGTCGCTCCCAGATTTTCAGATTTGGGGATCGTGCCGGACGATGCCACTGGTCGGAAGGTTTTCTCGGGTATCTCCCATTCCCACCGCCCTTGCATTCCGGCGCTGCTCCATACTCACCTCGCTTCACCCTCATCGTCTCTCAAAAACCTCGATGTTAAGAGCCGCCCAAATCTCTCCACTCTCCGCTACACTATGATATTACGTTGGCAGCACTGAAGGTGTTGAATTAACAGCAAATGAAGCCACGTCGTTGTTCAGCTGTACACGTTCATAGTAGCGTGGACGACTCGGCATAGATGCGTTTGTGAGCGAGGGTTCTAACCCGTGACCCCAAGCCGACGAGGTACTCGCGTGCTGGTGTGGGTGATTAGCAGGACGTGGGGCCTGTTTGTAGCGTTTGTCCGCAGTGTTAATTAATGGCCTTGGGACGGCAGTCGACAGCCTCCATGGGCCGCAGGTCTGCCAACCTCAACCTTCTTAACTTTCCCTCGCCCTCCTCCGCCCTGTTACCACCAGCTTGCTGATGAGTGACATCCGTGGTCCAATCAAGTAACATTGCGACATTGTTATAATCCGTTCATTATTACTGTTAAGAATTGTTTTCTCGAAGGACATTTTTTTTATTAAGTTGGTATGTGTAACAGTAGTGTGGCGACATCAACTCGTGTACAAAAAACGTTTTAATAAATATGTGATATTAATTCAACATTTTTTGGTCCTCCGAAGCCGGATGTACGTAGTAAACAACCGCGCCGTGGTGTTATGTTCATTAAGTTATGGACGTACTGTTCTTGTGCCGTTGAGGTGAAGCGAATTTGACAAACAAAAATTGTGTATGCCGAAAGTGTGGTTATGGCTGACATTACCACCGAGCTTCGGTTAATCATATTCGATTACGTGATTGAAAAGATCAATGAAGTTACAAGTTTGTTAAACGAAGCAAGCGGTGACCAAGAAAAGTTAGAAGAGTTCGTGATTGCTTTTGAAGAAATATCAGAAAATAAACAGGAATTTCAGGCGAACTATTTTGCATTGTGCACGTTCCCACTGAAGGCGGAGATACGAAGCACTGAAACGTTAAAGGCATCCTTCAATGACTTCGAAAGATTATGCCACCATTTACGTCGTGAGTATAATCGGTGTACAGCCAGGCATTCCGAGTTAACGAGTCGCAGTGGCAAACAACGTGCAATTTTGCAGCCATTGCCCTTGCCAGTTTTCTCCGGAAATAAGGCAGAATGGACCTTATTCGCAGAGCTGTTTACGTCAATAGTACATCAAGATGAGTCCCTAACAAATGTTCAAAAATTACACTACCTCATTGCTTGCCTCAAGGGAGAATCAAAGGAACTAGTGTGTAATTTACCTCTCACTTCAGAGAACTACGACATAGTTTGGACAGTTCTTGAGAAGAAGTTCATGAACATACGTATTTCTGCAACCATACATGTGCAAAATATTCTACATGTACCGCCTGTTACCTCATCACCAGAGTCATTATCACGATNATTTCTGCAACCATACATGTGCAAAATATTCTACATGTACCGCCTGTTACCTCATCACCAGAGTCATTATCACGATTTGTTAGTGTGGTTGGAGAGAACTTGAATGCATTGCAGGCTGAAAACTTTCCTATTAAGNAGAGTCATTATCACGATTTGTTAGTGTGGTTGGAGAGAACTTGAATGCATTGCAGGCTGAAAACTTTCCTATTAAGGAATGGAGTTTTTGTTGTTGAACATTCTACAGGAGAAATTGGAGCCGGCACTTTGCCAATCATTCGAGCTTTCTGTGGACTAGCAACTGCCAGCATGTGAGCAATTGCTATCCTTCCTCAAGCGTCGGGCAGCAACACATGAAAGTGTTCAGCTGCTCTCTGCTAATGGTTTAGCATCACAATATGATCAGCCAGGCAAAATGCAGATGAAAACACAACTGTCTTATACTAAGTCAGGTATGAAATCACAATCTGAGCGAGGCACTACATTAGTTTAGTGGCAGTGGAAAAGGATAAACAGTGTGTTGTGATTGATCAACCCCGTTTCATTTACAAATGTTATAAGNGGAACGGAGTATCGCACAGCCCGTCGGTAATACTAGGGCGGGCTGTCTACATGTTAAGGTAATGTTAGCCTAAAATAAAAACCACTGAACCAATTTCGGTCTAACAAACTTTATTAACATTATGTTTTGATGTCCTTATCGTATATATTTGGTTAGATTCCCCAAGAAAAAAAGCAAGCTTGGCTCACAGTTGAAAGCATTTCAGAACCACAGAACAAGGGTAATATGCACAAGAATTGGCAGCCATGTTTTCGAAAATATTCGTTCACAACTGCACATAACAGGTAGTGTGCATGAGATTTCTTGGCATAGTCTAAAGGAAGTGATTATATTTCATATTGTGCAGGCGCATGGGGCAACAAACAGCCAGTCAGATAAAAGTAGGCCTATTAAAATTTTCAAAAAAATTGCTTATTTAAATTGGAGTAGGCCTAACAGTTATGCTGCAGAANCGCAGATGTTGTTCTGAGAGCTGCGCACTGCCACGCCGTTACCCACACACAGAGAGCACAGCACGTCCAGCACCTTGGGGTCCCGTCCGTGCTTCTCCAGCAGCGAGATTATCACTTTGATGTGCTCATCCTGCAATGCAGTTGCATGCCTGTCTCAACTGCTCTCTTCCGGTTAAGCTGGACTCACAATCATACGTCGCGTCCGTCAGTCGCCCGCCCGTCCGACAGTCACGTGATCTTCAAACAATCGCAGGGAAACTTTTTTTCTATCCGTCATTCCGTCAAATATTTCTCAAATTTTAACTTTCGACGACATTCCGTAGATACAAATACGCACTTCATAATAAAATGCAAAGCGGTGGATCTGTGTATATTATCTTTGGTGGTAAATTCAGTTATTTAGAATGTAAACAATAATTCAGTATAAATATCACGTAAAAAATTACCTCCCCAAAATTTTTCTCTCTTGAAAATGTATTTCCAACCAAAACGTACCTCCAAATAAAGAAAGATCATGATGTTAAGCTGTCACAGTGAAATTTTGCCATGCAGAAGGATTGACGGACGACAGATCGTTGTGAATCTCTTTCAACTGACAGACAAAAAACAGACGGATAACTGACTGACTGACGGGCAACTGACAGGTACGATTGATGGTTGTGACCCCAGCTTTACTTGAGTTTGATGGGTTTGGAAAGAAACATGGTGATTATTGGACGTAGACGAATGATTACCAGCTNGCCCAGCTTTACTTGAGTTTGATGGGTTTGGAAAGAAACATGGTGATTATTGGACGTAGACGAATGATTACCAGCTCAATACAAATTACTAGTAATCAAAATCGCTGTACACAAAATATATGTTACTTTAAAAATTATGCATAGCTTGTGGAAAAATAAAACTATTAGTATCTGTTCGTAAATTTGTTATTTTACACACAAAATCTATTTTTTTGTGGCTGGTAATGCTTCGGGAAAGAGCGGACAGATGGCGCGCATGGCAGGCGAGTTGTGAGCCGAACATTACTCAACAGATANGGTAATGCTTCGGGAAAGAGCGGACAGATGGCGCGCATGGCAGGCGAGTTGTGAGCCGAACATTACTCAACAGATAGCAGCACGTTGGACTACCTCTTGATGCCGTCTTTTTAAAAGTTGACTTTTCTTCTATTACTGGCTTGAAACGACACGAATTTGAAATATATTTCGTCAAATTATTAGAAAAAGTTACTCAACAATACTATGCAATATTTCTGTATACTTTTAGAATTAATATCAAGCACGCACGGAAAGCATGGATGGCGAGTGGGGATACGGCGTGAAAAGAACTCTCAAGGTTTTGAAGTTGCGTTTCATTTGGACACAGATTGTTTTATTGTGCATCACGAAGTTTAGTTTGCAACTATAACAACCGCTGTTTTGTGACCACGTAAAATAAAATGTATTAATTAATCGAGGAACTCTTTCTTATTACGTATTTTCTGCTTGTCTGATGTGCGTCGGCAGTGCACTCAGAATAGCCAACTTTTGTTCGTTCGTGCATCAGCTGATACAGGATTTTGTAAATGGCACTCTCTTGGTTCGTATAAGTCAAGTTGCCACTCACCGACTGTCATAATCTTGCTAAGTTATATGCGACGGACAATAAGTCTCCCATTGTTACCAATATACGAGTTCAACAAATGCAACACAAAAATCTCACACTCTCTCAACATTACTTTGAAAGAAAACATGTTGAACTTCCAGGTGGTTGTAGTACTACGGTATTAGAAAAACTGATAGCGTTTAAATTAATAATACCACATGTAGCTTTTGCTAATGAAATGAAAAGCCACATTCTTAAGGTGTCAAAACTGAGTAAACTGGTGCAGTGTTAACTGGTAACACAGTGAACTCACATTCAGGACTACTTGAGTTTGATACCTGGCCCAGCTATCCTGAATTTTATCTTTCCAGTATCCTTCCTGGTGAATCCCAAGATGGCATATATAGTAAACCCTTTATTCTAAGACCTTTCATGGTTCCCAGGAAGAGGATTGTTATTTCGAAGGAGTCGATAACGGAAAAACCTTTTCAATAAATTTGTTTCATGGTTCCTCAAAAAACCAGTTATTTCGAGAGGTGTTGCTATTCCAGGGGTCTTAGAAAATAAGAGTTGACTGTACCTTAATACAGGTCATGGTCAATTTTCTTCCGTATTCCTGATTGCCTGAGCAAACATGCTGCCTTTAATGAACCTGCTGACTGCAAAATGTTAAACCACGCATTAAAAAAATTAAAAATTTGAATATTTTCTTAGTCCTTAGCGCGATGTTGCAAGAGGGCAAGGTGGACATTTTTTTCCAGACCCCCCAGCGGTGCCTTGGTAACTGCAGTGTTGAATACTCACCCTCATCATGTTGAGGGCCTCCGGAGAGTCAATAAGCACGCAGTGCAGCACATCCAGCATGCCCGTGCCCTCCCCTGACGCCTGCGACCCCAGACGGCTGAACAGCCAGTTGAGTCGGTTGGAGTTGGCAAACTGTGTGCAGTTCGTGTGGTTCCCCTTGATTATCGCCGCTGGAAACACACATCGCCCAACCACGTCAGCACTTCGCTAGCCTCACATCAGTGCAACGGTAGTCGGTTTGAGGTTCAATGCAACACTTTTGAGAACTCTTCATAATTTATCCTTTCCTCCCACAATGCGCTCTTTCACAGCATGTAAAAGTTTAAAAAATTTTATTACGTACTGACTAACATTAATGTACCAAACGAGTGGCCTTGCAAAGTCATTACGAACATAACAATGTAACTACTGTGTCAATTATTGGTAAAATTTCTATAAAACTAAAAGAAACAGATAGCCAACGTTACCTCAGACATACTTATCAGTGTTTACATCTAAGTATATGGAGTGATGGGAAGTTATAATGTTAAAAATTAATTCCTACAAGGACACTTTTTTTTATATCAAATTGGCATGTGTAACAGTAGTATGATGATGACAACTCATGTACAAAAACGATTCAATAAATATATGATATTAATTCAACATTTTTTGGTCCTCCGAAACTGGATGTACATAGTAAACAACCGCGCCGTGGTGTTATGTTCATTAAGTTATGAACGTACTGTTCTTGTGCCGTTGAAGTGAAGTGAATCTGATGCACAACAATTGTGTGTGCCGAAAGTGTGGTTATGGCTGCCATTACCACTGAGCTTCAATTAATCATATTCGATTACGTGATTGAGAAGATCAATGAAGTTACAAGTTTGTTAAATGAAGCAAGCAGTGACCAAGAAAAGTTAGAAGAGTTCGTGATTGCTTTTGAAGAAATATCAGAAAAGAAACAAGAAGTTCAGGCGAACTTATTTTACATTGTGCACATCCCACCGAAGGCGGAGATACGAAGCATTGAAACGTTAAAGGCATCCTTCAATGACTTCGAAAGATTATAGCGACATTTACGTAGTATAATCGGTGTACAGCCAGGCATTCCGAGTTAACGAGTCGCAGTGGCCAAACACGCGCAATTTTGCAGCCATTGCCCTTGCCAGTTTTCTCCGGAAATAAGGCAGAATGGACCTTATTCACAGAGCTGTTTACGTCAATAGTACATCAAGATGAGTTCCTAACAAATGTTCAAAAATTACACTACCTCATTGCTTGCCTCAAGGGAGAATCAAAGGAACTAGTGTGTAATTTACCTCTCACTTCAGAGAACTACGACATAGTTTGGACAGTTCTTGAGAAGAAGTTCATGAACATACGTTTCTGCAACCATACATGTGCAAAATATTCTACATGTACCGCCTGTTACCTCATCACCAGAGTCATTATCACGATTTGTTAGTGTGGTTGGAGAGAACTTGAATGCATTGCAGGCTGAAAACTTTCCTATTAAGGAATGGAGTTTTTGTTGTTGAACATTCTACAGGAGAAATTGGAGCCGGCACTTTGCCAATCATTCGAGCTTTCTGTGGACTAGCAACTACCAACATGTGAGCAATTGCTATCCTTCCTCGAGCGTCGGGCAGCAACATATTAAAGTGTTCAGCTGCTCTCTGCTAATGGTTTAGCATCACAATATGATCAGCCAGGCAAAATGCAGATGAAAACACAACTGTCTTATACTAAGTCAGGTATGAAATCACAATCTGAGCGAGGCACTACATTAGTTTAGTGGCAGTGGAAAAGGATAAACAGTGTGTTGTGATTGATCAACCCCGTTTCATTTACAAATGTTATAAGTTTGTGTAATTATCTATAGATGACGGAGTGCAACTGGTGAATGAGCAAAACTTGGTTTTAAATGCCTAAAGAGAGATCACACTTCACAAATGTGTTTGTCAAAATTTTTGTGTAGAATGTGCAATGATAAACATAATTTATTTATCACTAAACAAAATTATGGTCCTGATCAGGTTTGTACAGAGTCTGGAGCTAAAGTGCAGGCGCTTCACTCTTCCCATGATAATGAAAAGCAACATATTGTTGTGTTGTTACAAACTACACTTGTGCATGTGCGTGATGGGAGTGGAAACTTTCAGACTGTAAGAGTGTTGTTGGATGGTGCCTCGCAGACTTCATTCATCACTGAAGAGTGTGTGCAGAGGTTGTGTTTGCCACATCATTGTCAAGCAGTAGAAGTTGCAGGTGTTGGACAAACCTCAGTGTGTGGTGCTAAAGGTGTAGTGTCATGTTCAATAAGGCCTGTTGACAGCCGGGAAAAACAGTATGATATAAGAGCTATTTTTCTTACTATAATAACAAATCCTATGCCATCTTCAACAATTGCTTTAGAGAGTGTGACACACCTTGCAGACTTGAAACTGGCAGACCCTTCATTCAATGTCCCTGGGCCAGTTGACATGCTTTTGTCAGCTGACACAGTTAGCGAAGCTATGACTGGTGCCAAAATCCCAGGTGAGCCTCATGCATTCCATTTAGTCTTTGGTTGGGTGGTGACTCGAAAGGCCCCCTGTGAAACATGTGCAAATCGTGTAACACCTGTCACATTTCTTGTATGAACTAACTTGGAAATGGAGCTCCAAAGGTTCTGGGAGATTGAAGAGGTCCCAAGCCTAGAGTTAATTTCACAAGATGACAAGCAATGTGAGGACCATTTTGTCAAAACCCATGCCAGGGCACCAGATGGTAGGTACATTCTTCGCCTGCCATTTAGACAGTCTGCTCTTGAAGCAAAATTTTGCAGGATTCCAAAATTGGCTCGTGAGTATAAGGCCTTCATTGTAGAGTATAAGGAACTGGGACACATGACACCATTGATGGGCGTACCAGAATGCCAAGCTGCAGGCACAGTGGAGACCAGTGATGGTCAGAAGCCCAGTTTTGTTCTCATGCACATTATCCCTCACCACACAGTGTATAAGGAGACAAGTTCAACAACCAAGGTATGTGTTGTATTCGATGGCTCAGCAAAGACAACTAACGGTATCACATTGAATAATGTACGTAGTACTGGTCACAAACTTCAGAAGGATTTACCTGAAATCATTCTTAATTTTCGTATTTCACCTGTCGTCTTCACAGCAGATATCTGCAAAATGTACCATCCAATTCTCATTCACCCATACGACTGCAGACATCAGTACCATATTGTGGCGACATTCCCATGATGAAGACATTCAGATTTATCTGTTAAACATAGTTACCTATGGACTAGCCTCATCTCCATACCATGCAATCAGAACTGTGCAATAGCTGGCTTACGATGAGGGACATCTGTATCCGAGAGCAGAACAAGTGTTACAGAATGACATATTTGCTGACGATATTGTTAGTAGATAAGTGACACTTGGAGCAGCCCAAGCTATCAAGGCAGAGCTTGTAACCCTCCTGGTATTGGGTGGTTTTGAGCTACAGAAATGGTCTTCGAACAACCCAGGTCTTCCATAGTGTCCCTGTAGAGCAACGAGAGGTCCTGCGCAGCTTTGTTGGAGATTCCAGCTCTCCTGAAGGTACTGGGTGTGCACTGGTGCCCCGAAACTGACGAGTTCACCTACCATGCGAGTGTTCCTGATCTTTCCATAACTAAGCAAGGCATATTGTCAACAATTTCTAAGCTGTTTGACAAATGTGTTTGGGTGTTCCCAGTGGTTTTCTGAGTAAAGGTACTGCTTCAGATGATTTGGGCATTAGAGCTGGATTGGGATTAACCTGTTTCTAGTAAATTGTTGACAAATGGCTGCATTTTAAAGGGTCGCTGAATTATTTAGCCACTGTAATAATTTCTAAGTATGTCTGGGCCATTGATTCTTCAGGTATTTATTTTCATGGCTTTTGCGATGCCTCCGAGAATACGTATGCTGCTGTACTTTATGTTAGGGTAGTATATGCTAAGGTGTTGTTTCAGTACACTTGGAGTTATCAAAATCCAAGGTTGCACCTCTAAAAAACATTATCTAATCCAAAACTTGAGCTTTCTGGGGCCTTGTTGTTGGCAAGGTTGTGGAGCGATGTAAACACATTGTATATTAATATGATAGCAGGCGTTGCTCTCTTCATCTGAACAGATTATACGACTGTCTTCTCGTGGCTTAAGTCTTCTCCTCATAAGTTCAAGTCATTTGTGGCAAACAGCATCAGAAGTTCAAACATTGGTGGCTCCAAGCGCATGGCGATATGTTCTGTCTGCAGACAACCCAGAAGTTTTGGCATTAAGAGGTTCACTTCCAGACAAGTTGGTGAACAGTGCCTTGTGGTTTCATAGTCCTGATTGACTGAAGGACTCTAAAGGAAATTGGCCTGCAGATCGAGTTGAAGTGTTTTGTGAAGTTGAATATTGAGAGTACAAACCAGTGCAGGTATGTGTTATAGTTGCCGAATCCAACCAGGAGGGCGATGTGAAGTTGCTGGAGTCCTTTTCTTCCTTGTCACGCCTGAAAAGGATGACTGCCTGGCTTATCAGAGTTCGAGATGCCTTTCAACACAAACCTCATCCAACAGCTCATTACCAGACATATGAAGAAATTCAATCAGCCTTGGTATTTTGGGTTTTGTTTGTGCAATAATACTACCTTTCAGGTGAAATTAAGATACTTAAAAGATGTGAAAATTCCAGTACTCTTAGAAGTTTGGACTCCTTTCTCGATACCCAGGGCGTTGTCAGGGTGGACAGCAGATTGCAACATTCTCCCTTAAGTGATGGAGCCAAACATCTAATTTTGATTCCAGGCAAATGTAATTTGGCCATTTTAATCATCAATTTCTTTCATGTGGATTACTTGCATGCAGGATCGCAAACTACCCACTCCCTAATTCAAAGACAATTTTGGATTCTAAGCCCTCGGCGCATCAAGCAGATACACAAATGTGTTCGTTGTATTAAGTGCAGTCCCAAGGCTCATGCACCTCTCATGGAAAGTCTTCCAGAGTCCAAATTTTGTCACAATCGTCCATTTCTAATGGTTGGCGTAGATTTTCGTGGACCATTTGTAACCAAACCAGCCAAGACACGAAAGACAACTTCTATGAAGAGCTACATGTGCTTGTTCATCTGCTTGTCCACCAAGGCGGTGCATTTGGAGCTGGTTTCTTCACTTTCCACAGATGCCTTTGTTGCAGCTCTTAAGCGATTTGTATTCTGGTCAAGGTACAAATTTTGTTGGCGTAGCATGACAACTGAGAGAGCTGTACTAAGCCTTGTTTGCAGAACCAATGTGGCAATCTCTTCAAACACAACTCATTCAGCTCAAAATCAGGTGGCACTTTAACCCTCCTGTGAGCCCTCACTTCGGAGGATTATGGGAGGTAGCTATTAAGTATGTAAAGACTCACATGAGGCGAGTTATAAGTGATCAAGTTCTTACATTTGAGGAACTGTCAACCTTGTTCGGAGAAGTTTCCGCCATAATGAACTCCCGACCACTTTGCCCACTCTCCACTGATCCATCGGAATTTGACGCTCTGACTCCTGGCCACTTTTTAGTTGGCACACCACTTGTTGGCCTGCCTGAATAAAAACTGTTGACAGTGACGAGTAACCGCTTGAATCGCTGTCAGCTCGTGTACAGATTGAAGCAGTTCACCTTCAAATGCTGGAACCCAGAGTATCTTCACACTCTGCATCAAAGGGCCAAATGGAATGTTCCACTACCAGACATAAATAAAGGTATGCTAGTATTGGTGAAGGACACAAACCTACCTCCCTTGTAGTGAAAGACAGCAAGAATTGGGAAGATTAATCCTGGTACAGATGTTATTGTGAGAGTAGTTACTCTAAAGACCACAAATGGAACTATGCAAACACCTGTGACAAAGATTTCTCAGTTACCCCTAAACTATATCGATTCTGTTGTATAATCCCACTTACCCTGGTGGAATAGGTACAAGTGGATGTAATTTTTTTAATTCTTAATTATTAGTTACCAGTGTATTGTGTTAACTGTTTAAGGTGTAGAAAATGTACCATTTTTGGTAAGCAGTATGTTAAGAATTGTTTTCCCCAAGGACTTTTTTTATCAAGTTGGTATGTGTAACAGTAGGATGGCGACATCAACTCGTGTACAAAAAATATTTCAATAAATATGTGATACTAATTTAACTGTTACTTCCAACTTTTCTGAAGCCCTGCTTAAGTTCTACCATTCTTTGGTATTATAAAAAAAAAAATCTTAATAATAATTTTCGTGAAAAAATTTGTATATTTTTCAATTTCCGTGTTTTGGAATCGTTATATAAGAAATAAATGCATCATTCCTTCTAAAACGGCGAAATTTAGGGTAATAAACGTTTTGGTTAATTTAAACACACTGATCAACAATCCACTATTAAAATACTTACTGTGCTTCCGCGTCCCGAAATTTAATTCGAAAAAAGTATGCTACCTTAATCAGTTTCTTTAACCCCTTAACATATTATCCCAAGTGTACTCATTCACTGTTGACTTGTTGCAGAATAGGTGAAATCATGGTTGGTGCTGTACATGTTCAAAAGGTAGCAGCAATGCGGGCATTGCCTTTCTCTGGGCAATGCTATTGGCTGGTGCTGACACATCCACTATTTAATGATTGGTTGTTTGTTGTGCCATGGATCTACTGGAACCCTTTGCATTGGTCCCAAAGTTAAAAGAATACGTAAGTATTTCTAACACCAAAAATGTCTTATTTTGCAACACCCGAATCGAAAAATTATTGTGTACGTTAAGGGGTTAAATATATATGTGACTAAAAGTGAAAGTTTTTTTTTGTGGTGAATACAGTTTTTTGTTACATTTAATATTATCCACTAGTTCAGATTTCCTTCTCAAATACTTAATGCATTTAAAATAGGGTCATCTGTTTTTTCGCGAAATGATTCCACGAGTAGTTGTACTGCAAAACAAAAAACGTAAGAAGTTGAAGTCTAGCTCGAGCATAAATATTTTCACGAAAAACAGGTTGCCCTAATTATCTGCCATTAACTATAGATAGGGGCAGTGATATTTCGCGAAAATATTTCGAGACAAGATACAGTCCAAAACACTGTAGGGTCGTCCAGCTTCTTTGATTGGCTAAAAATTGTTCTGGCCCGTGTTAACAGTTTGCCCACGAATCACGAAGGTTCAGTGTCAGAGTTACTTAGTCCTGAGTGGTTTGGTCAAAGACGGACACGGCACCAGCAGCCAATGGAGGTATAACAACAGCTGAGGTGTGTTTTTAGTATTGAAGTCTACTGTGTGCTCCGATTTTTACACGAAAAGTCACTGGCCCTAACTATACAGGTTGAACTCTACCTTTAAAGGAGCCGCGGTGCCTCCCACCAGGGCAAACCGGGTGCCATTCCGGGATAAATTAATTCCAAGATTTTCTTAAGTGAAAATTATGCTGGACGACACCGCTGGTCGGCGAGATTTCTCAAGAATCTCCCGTTTCCCCCATCGACCACCTCACTTCACTCTCATCGACCCTAAAGACCTTGTAGCTAAGAGCAATCCAAATAACTCCACAAACATCTACCTTGAAACGTGTAAATCGCCCCTACAGAGAAACTTCACGCCAGGAGTGTTATCAATATCTTGCACAATAGACAGCTAACTACTTATTGAGGCAGATTTTTTAAGTGCAATAATTCCTAAATAATATATCAAATGAGAGAGTGGTATAATAAATAAATAAAATAGTAATTTTTTAGTAACTTTACAGATATTTTTTTTAAATATCATAATACTAAAGTAATTTTTTACAAAGCTTTCAAGCATTTACATTTTACAGATTACACGATATTCCTTTCTGTAAGTTAGGAGCAGATCGTGATTAATGACAGATGCTAAAAAAAAATCGCTGATGTCCTGATCTGTCGCGGTAACACATCTCACTGTTTGTTAACTTGTGTTTAGGGATAGGAGAATTTCGTGTTTTAAAGGAACTGTAAAAGTTAGACTTCAATATTTTATGTATTTTAGAGTCCAAGTTATCTTCTCATTGGCTGCTACGCCAGAGTGTGGCCAGTTTTACCTTAGACCAGGTAAACAAGAGGCTCGGCGATTGCTTCCTGGCAGATATTTTGTTGGCTTAGAATTCACTTGAGCGTGTATAATAATAATAATAATAATAATAATAATAATGGCGTGTGGGGAGTGCACCCAGGGCAAGGCAACACCCTCCGANAGTTCACTTGAGCGTGTATAATAATAATAATAATAATAATGGCGTGTGGGGAGTGCACCCAGGGCAAGGCAACACCCTCCGAGTGACGGTCTTTCCAGCTGGGACCCGTAGGTGACCGTCATCCCCCGGGCATGACAGAAATGAGACCTAGAATGGAGCGGCACTGGAGTGCAAAGGCGGGGGAACCGGGAGTACCCCGAGAAAGCCAGCCGGCAAGCGGCATCGTCCAGCACGATTCCCACATGCGAAAATCCGGGAGTGAACCCTTCGGGGATCGAACCCGGATCACCGTGGTGGGAGGCAAGCGCCCTGGACACTACGCCACCACTGCTCCCGGCGTGTATAATAAATACCGCTACCTGTTTTTCGCGACAAGATTTATGCACGGACTAGATTGCAACTTCTTACGTGCAGGTTTGCAAATTTCCTTTGGTTGTTGGCTGCATGTCTGTGTGAGAAGACACTTTATACTCGACGGGGCCAATCAGATAAAAGTTTCCCCGACACTTAACGTCCGTGATTGGCTTGCAAACACCTAAGACGCGTATAAGTTAAAATAATCTAACCACGATGTTGGTTCTCAATTAATGTATTTTGGAGTATAGATAGTCGTGTAATATTTTCGCGATAAACAGGTGGCCCTAACAGTAAACCCTTGCTCGATTGCAAACACAACATAAAAGTATGATCGTGTGTTTGAAGTCTGGCTTGACCTACAATGAATTGGCGAGATTTTCCAGTCCCTAGTTATATTTTAAGAAACCCCGCCTGAATTGAAGAGTGCGAGAACAGTACGTATATATGGTATTATTATTATTATTATTATTATTATTATTGGCAAAGTTTGGTTCGTGATCTTTCAATTAAGAAAGAGGGAGAAAATATTTTTGCCGTATAGCAGTGCCAAATAGCTTATTTCACCACTGTGTAAGACCTTAAATCATGTTCGTGTTTTTTGAATAAGTTTTCTCGCAATTAAATAACGTGTGTAATTTCCCGTGAAATTCATATTAACCTTTCATTAAACTGTATAAATTGTGAAAAACTCAAAAGAATAATTTATTTTAAGTAAAGCGGAGTGGAGTGAAGATATTTGGGCGGCTCTTAACAGTGAGGTCTTGAGAGCCGATGAGGGTGATTGAGGTGAGTATGGAGCAGCACCGGAATGAAGGGCCGGGGGAAACGGGAGATCCCCGAGAAAACCCGCTGACCAGCGGCTTCATTCGGCACGATTCCCACATGCGAAAATCTGGGAATGACCCGGCTGGGGATTGAACCCGGTTCGCCTTGGTGGGAGGCGAGCAGGCTAACCGCTCAGCCCCCGTGGCCCCTATTTTAAGTCAAGTTTTCTCATAAAAAATGCTGCCATTGTTTTCTATTGTGCACTAACGTGGCTCAATATACAATATATAGACGTAACAGCACGTGAAAAAAGAGAATGAAACAAATTAAAAGTAATTATAAGGAAGGACAATGAGAAGATGAATTCGGCAACTGCAGTCGGCCCGAGTAGAAGAGACATTTTTTTAATAAAGTCGGATACATTAGTTTACCTTCTTTCGCAAAATAAAACTGATCATTGCGTCAAAAAAAAAACTATTAGAATTAATTCCGCACGTGGCAAGAGACAAGACAGCTCCACAAGAAAAATGGGCAGTTTATCGTCGTCGATAAACTTCGCCAGTAGTCACGTTGGTCAAGCGACACTTCTTTGAAAGTCGTTTACAAGATTACCTTCCGAGAAATAATAGCATTTCCTTTTACGCCAAGGGCAATCAGGCTGCAAGCGCGGACACCTAAAATAGCCACAAGCAGACGCAAGGCAGGAAAGAAATTACACGGTATGCGAGGGCCGTCGCAGTGCGTCCAACTGCTAATTAGGAGGAAAGAATTTCTCCTCGGTAGGCGGTAGCGAATTGGCGGGCGTAATGAAACTGTCCCGCGGTCGAGAAGGCCTGGGAACACGTCGTACTGTACAGGAGGGGGGAATGCAGGAAGGGAAAGGAGGTGTGGGATTACGACGTGGAATGAGTTTCCAGCAGCCAGCCAGCTGCGGACGGCCCAGCCACCTCTCTACCAGTTTCTCCTCTCCCGATAATAAAGAGCATGGTACCCACCTATCTTTCTCCTGTAGCATTTTCTCATAATGCATGTAACAATTTTTAATTCTTTCCTGTCGAAAGGGTTTTTACGGTGTCTGTGCCGGTTTTTCCCTTTCTCTTCTAGATGTAGTTTAACTATAAGTACATTAGGGAGGTTTTTCATGGCCAAACTCGGCCATGGGAACCCCAATCCCTCTTTGCCACGATGCACGTCTCCTTGCATGTTTTTCCTTCCCTTGTAAGCGTAAGGGGTTAGCCCTGAGACGCAATAATCCCGTTCCTACCGCGGACTAATAGATAACACTTAGTTTTAGAGTAGGTTAGAAAAAAAACTGCGGACGAGTGCATACACACGTCACGCACCCACATTGTCAATTACTGATGTTAGCTGGCACGAGCTGAGAACAGATATCACTAGGGACTGGAAGATTTCGCGAATTCATTTGAGGACAAAGTTCCCGGTGGAACCGGCGCTTCCCTCTCCAACCTCCCCCCCCCCCTGGTGGCTGATACCTATTTAAGGTTATACCAGGAGCACTAACTTTCTAGTCTTACGTTAACTCCCTCAAAACAAGATCTAAATNTTCCCGGTGGAACCGGCGCTTTCCTCTCCAACCTCCCCTCCTGGTGGCCGATACCTATTTAAGGTTATACCAGGAGCACTAACTTTCTAGTCTTACGTTAACTCCCTCAAAACAAGATCTAAATCGGCACTTTTCCATCTCGAGGAACCACCGGGAACTCTGTTTTTTAGAAACCGCCATGCGGGCCAAAAAGTATGCTAATTGCCATTCACTCCTACCGCGACTGTGGGTTGCCTTCTTTCACGTAATATTGCGCATGGCGGTAAACCCCATTAACACTTTCACGACCCAGTGCGACCGAGTGTTCATTTGAGGACAAGCTAGACTTAAAAAAAAAAAAACAAAAAAAAAACGAGTGTATTTCTGTTCTGTTTGATACTGGGCCACGGTTTATTAGACACGCCCAGCTGAACTCTGAGCCAATAACAGATCTGCACGGGAACAGTAACCGAATTCCGTGCTACTTGGTCTGAGGTCAAACTGCTTACACACTAGGCAGCAGCCAATGAACGGAAAGTTGAGGCTCGAAAATGCATAGTACGGTGGAGCATATCCTACGGGTAATTCAAAACGCGAAATTTTCCTGTTCTTACGTATCGTTTAAGGTGAATAAGCACTCGCCACCTTGGATTTACGGAATTTTCGCCACGACCTGCACCATGGATTGTGCATTTTATTTTAGTCATCGACATGGCACTTAGGGAAACCAGAATTTCGCGAAAAGATTATAAAAGTTATATTTCATAGCAGTTAAGCTCGTATCCTCTACCTTGATAGGATGATCTAGGTGTTATTGTCTTAGGAGTCTGCCCCGCGAATCACAGACGTGCAGCATTGCCGTAACCTAATTCTGTTTGGCCAATCAAGTATGNGTCTTAGGAGTCTGCCCCGCGAATCACAGACGTGCAGCATTGCCGTAACCTAATTCTGTTTGGCCAATCAAGTATGAACACGTCTTCTCACAAAGAAAGACACTCCGCCAATCAGCAAAATAAAATTGTTGGAATGCCAGTAGCGTACTGAAAAATTTGAATGCGGTCTGTAACTGCCCGCAAGAAAAAAATATATATATACATATAATTAAAAATTACTTATTTCTTGTTCCATGTGAAAATATGTAACTTTGTCCAAGAAATACACATTATAATGATTATTAAACTCTGTGTCTGGGATGCAATTAGGATTTCTTGTCTAAACTTAACTTTTGTGAAACCAGCACATCAAGAGCACCTTCCATTTCAGAAATATTTGCGGTGTAAGTTTTAGGTGATTCTCCCGAGTGTACCTTCCTACTACCCGCCAATCCTGGGGCAGATGTGAAAGCCCGAGAATGCAGTGGCTCTTTAACCTCTCGTCTTTACATAAAGTATACAGAAATTTGTGTGCTTAGTTTAAAATAAATTTAAAAAGAAATACGTGCAGTTTTAAAAGGAAACTGATTTTAGAAGAGCATTCTATTGATTTTGAGCTAACAGGCAGACTAAAGCAAGACTGAGCTATCGAAACACACAAAGAAATAATTTAATGTGTTGTGTCCTCAAACAACAATCTACGATACTCCCACTCGTGAATCGCCACAGCTTAGCTAGGATAACGGAGACGAAACTTAGTCCTAATTAATAAGATCGACTGAAGAGTAAGTTGCTGCAAATATGAGAAGAACAGGATGGTCAGTCTATCAAAATATCTTCTAAGCCCATTGTATGCGGAGAAGTTATAAACTGGGGCTCATAACATTACAAAATATTTCAATCAATTACATAAATCTCGATTCTACAAAAATACAGAATATGTGGCCAAAATTACACATTAAGTCAAACCAGTCTCTTTAAACAACAGAATTTAAAATATTTACTATGATCTGCGCTACATTTCAGAGATTTGTAAGTTCGTTATACATGCGAAAGCTCAAATGAAAAATTGAAGACCGTTACACACAATAAAC
Source organism: Clitarchus hookeri (assembly GCA_002778355.1). Classification (NCBI taxonomy): domain Eukaryota; kingdom Metazoa; phylum Arthropoda; class Insecta; order Phasmatodea; family Phasmatidae; genus Clitarchus; species Clitarchus hookeri. Next base: position 242,516 of record NQII01000464.1, on the reverse strand, counting down.
TGCGGGGAACAATGTGCTTCAAAAAGGAGAAAAATTTATGTAGAATTTCGCAATACGAAAATCATGAGTTTTAATTTTATGACACTTATAGCTGAAATATGCGTGAAAAACCTTAATTGTTTAATGACGGCATGTAAAATGTATTATCGCGATTTTTAATGAGTAATGTTCTAAAGACATTTGGAACGAGGTTTAAAAATTTGTTTGGTATCTCTTGCACCGTTGTTATAATTTGGAAAAAATTTTCCACCTTACTTCACTTAAAAATCGTTTTCTTCTTCTGGAAAGCTCATTTCACCCTTTTTGAATGAAAACTTGTTAATTATCCAATTAAAAACAACCTGTCAGGAGCAAATTCATTCCGACACGAACACCAAAGTTTTATTACCACCCTCGTCATTACTTATCGGTGTCCGTCGTTAATTTCGGCGTCTTTTGTTCGCTTTCCTCCAATATGCTTCGCACAATTTTTTTTTGCCCCGTTTCTCCTTCGCTTTCGCTCTTGGCACAGGCTGATAAATTAATCAACAGCACACAGTGACGCTTCTCTCTATTTTTCCCTCCTGTTCGCCGGCAACTTTTTTTCCTTTCTCTCTCCCAGTGGCAGGACCTTGACATCGTAATTTCGTATCGAGGCGAGCTAATAGGCGTTTTGTAACGACACATTATATCGACACACGTATCGATTATGAGCGAAGGGGCCCCGGGATGGTGGATGTGCGGGGTGGGGCTGTTGCGAAGAAGATACGAAGGTTGAAGTGGGGTTAAACTTCCACGTCAAATTTCCACAGGCTTCTCGATTCATCCCTTCGCTCCTTCTTTCCCCTCCAGCCCTCTTC
>NQII01000464.1:221511-237747 GCA_002778355.1 Clitarchus hookeri | reverse complement strand
TGTCCGTACTGAAGCCCAAGATATTTCTTCGTCGGCTACTGCCCTAAGAATTAGTCAGTTTTACCCCAGACCAGGGGCTTATAACACAACTTTTAGAAGTGCACAAGTCTACAACGTGTAGGCTTGCAGAATTGTAGCAACAAGTTACGTAACACAAGCTGAGAGACGAGACTCGTAAAAATCCATACTAATTACACAGTTGTAGATGGTTTCTACAAGACTGGTAAACAAATGCAACAAGTGAATACCAGTGGTTTTAAAAATTACGATTTTTTTTTTTTTTTACTTTACTGTTTTATGACACTGCCCATCGTTTCTAACCCAACACAATCCGATTTGCGGGGTTTGTTTTGTTAGTTTTTGTTTTCAAGTAATCCACCTATTTCGCCCAAAAAAATTTCAGACTATATGCTATAGTTAACCTGAATTTCTCTTTAAATTCAAAGTCGTTGTCTGCAACAAACTGGTTTTTTTTTTCTGGCAAGTGCCTATACGTCGGTTTTACACCTACAGCATCGTCTTTGTTATCCATAAACATCCACATATTTCAATGTTTTATATAGTTTCCATAGCCACAAAAAAATGTGAAATTGAAGATCGAAAATGTATTATATTTTCACTACAGATGCACTTGTAAAACAATGTCAACCTAGGGTCTAAGACTTGTAGAAAATAGATAACCATTGTGGATTTTTTGTCCACGAGAATACTTGTCCACAAGTATGCTCATATTAAAGAAAATATTCAAGTTTATAATATTGTACCTACAACTTGTAGGACCTGTAGGAATTGTGTCATAGGTAGGGCCACGTGTTTTTCGTAAAATGATTCCACGATTAGTTGTACTCCAAACCACGTTAGTTCAGAACCAATATCGTGGTTGGATGACTTTACACGCACGCGTCTTAGATGTCTGCCAGCCAATCACGGGCGTCCAACGTCGGGGTAACTTTATTCTGATCGGCCAAGTCGAGTGGAAAACGTCTTCTCCCACAGACAACAGACACGCGGCCAATAGCCAAAGGAAATTTGTAGGCTTGCATTTAAGAAGTTGAAGTCTAACTTGCGCGTAGTGAGTGAGTGAGTGAAGAGATTCGGGCGGCTCTTAACAGCGAGGTCTTGAGAGCTGATGAGGGTGGAGTGAGGTGAGTATGGCGCAGCGCCGGAATGAAGGGTCGAGGGTAACGGGGGATCCCCGAGAAAATCCGACGACCAGCGGCATCGTCCGGCACGATTCCCACTTGCGAAAATTCGGAGTGAACCGACTGGGGATTGAACTCGGCTCGCCTTGGTGGGAGAAACACACGCGGATCAAGGAATATATACCCATACTACTTTTTTTTCCAAGGACAAAGAAATGTTCAGATTGCGGTTTTGCTTGAGCTACACCCGAGTGAAGTCCTCAAAATGCTAAATGCACACATAATATATACTTTTCAATTAAAGTTTGTCCTCATGTGAATTAGCAGAATTATTTTGTCCTGGACCATTCAGGTGATACTGCCAGTAGCGAGTAAAGAAACCTAGTTTCCGTAACATCTTTAACATGACATCAAAAANGGACCATTCAGGTGATACTGCCAGTAGCGAGTAAAGAAACCTAGTTTCCGTAACATCTTTAACATGACATCAAAAACTAATAATTTTTTTAATCACTCGATAAGCTCCTAGAGTGTTTAACGGTGATTGCTTTCCGTGTGCTAAGGACACCGTACAACTTCGAATGATGTAAGTGGTGCAAGCGCTAGTCACGAAATGTTAATCCGGATGTGTTCGTTTATATACATGGTACAGAACTAGCAAAATAATGGTATATGCTGTTCACGGTAAACTGAGCACTTTTGAAATCTCTGCTTAAGATCTACTTCAGTGCACGTTGTGTATTCTGCCACCACATGTNACGGTAAACTGAGCACTTTTGAAATCTCTGCTTAAGATCTACTTCAGTGCACGTTGTGTATTCTGCCACCACATGTAACATTTATATTGCCTTCGGCCTGGTCACTTTGTTCATGCGTTGGTCTAGTAAAACTGTGAATTCATTAGAAAAATAAATATTTTACCAATTTTATAATTCCCTCACTAATATTCTTAAAAATACAGAACACAAAATATGCCATGTCAATATGTACAAATGTTGCATTAAAAGTGTTAACTCTTATTAAATTATTGTATTTATTAAATATGTATTAAACTTTTATTAAATATAAATTATATATATTAATAACTTTTATTAAATGTTGAATTAAAATTTAACACGTTTAATTCAACATTAAGACACTGAGCTACTTTCCCTCCATCGTTACCAACTTAATTGGGAGAGTGCCAGTCGGCGTGCCCGCTGAAATATAAGCTGGTAGGGACAGTGGCATTTTCCATAGGTTTATTGCAGAAGGGTTCCGATGCCCGCGAACTGCACATAGGTGCTTGTGCGCGATCAGAACCAGAAGCCGACACAGTGGTAACATTTATGTGGACAATGATATTGACCGCTGCTGGCATGCAGTGGTTGGCTGTAGTTGGCTGCTGCGTTTGGAAGGGACCGACCAAAGCTTCTCTCAGCCGTTACAATGTATGAAGTCCACCAGCCGGCCCAACTACACAGCCCTGGGCAATCCCAGTGCAAATATGCGGAACTCTCGATGGATTCGTCAGAGAAGACAACTGGACCGAAGGAAGAAGAGAAAAAGGGGGGGGAAGTGACTTTACTTCCCACTTTAAAGAAGCTAGAAGGCACGACGCAGACCTGGCGACGCACGAGGAATATGAATAACNGTGGATAATGATATTGACCGCTGCTGGCATGCAGTGGTTGGCTGTAGTTGGCTGCTGCGTTTGGAAGGGACCGACCGAAGCTTCTCTCAGCCGTTACAATGTATGAAGTCCACCAGCCGGCCCAACTACACAGCCCTGGGCAATCCCAGTGCAAATATGCGGAACTCTCGATGGATTCGTCAGAGAAGACAACTGGACCGAAGGAAGAAGAGAAAAAGGGGGGGGAGTGACTTTACTTCCCACTTTAAAGAAGCTAGAAGGCACGACGCAGACCTGGCGACGCACGAGGAATATGAATAACGGAGGAACAATCGCTTAGGCAAGGAACCAGGGTAAATGAGACTTGAAATATGCGGACTTAATGGAACATGAAACATGAGAATTAGATTATGAGAATCCCAACAGAAGGAAGGGTTCTGCGAGGGAGAGGGGGAGAGATGTAAACGGGGTCTACAGGTCTCTCTCCTGGCTGCTGCCTAACGGTGGGATGGATATATAGTACTTAATATATTGTAGAGTCGCTATACAATGGTTTGGAAAAGTAGATTAGAAATATGTACATTAGAATATAAAGAATAACCACCAGGCTGGGTGAGTCAGGGTGGATGGCAGGATCAACCACGCCACACTCACCCTCCGAGCAGCATGGCAGTAAAATAAAATGTAGTTTACAATCATATACTACAATAATCAATAAAGGGGCAATGGTATGCAAAGTAATAAATATAAAACAACAACTAAAAGATACGTCGTCCGAGAAAGCCAAAGGATTGAAAATCATAAGATAGAAAACACAATGATCAGCTAAAAGAACTACTTATACCTAGAGACAGTGATTTTTCGAGAAAAAAATCTGAGCCCATGGTAGAATTCAATACTCTGAGCACAAACAGAAATGTTTATTTTGTCATTGGTCGCCCTCTGCGTGAGAAGCCGTTTCAGTTTTTAACAGGGCCAATTAGAATTCAACAACTTTGGCAGTGAACAAAAGTGATTCGCTTACTAAGAGTAGCATGTTAATGCAGTCAATCGATAAAGGTAAACAACCATACAGTGTTTTGAAATATAACGTGTCTCGAAATATTTTCGCGAAATTTCACTACCCCTACTTATACCTAGGACCACCTGTTTCTCGCGAAAAGATTAAACGACTAGTTATACTCCAAAACACGTTAGTTCAGAACCAGTATCGTGGTTGGATGATTTTAACTCGCACGAGTCTTTAAGTGTCTGCCAGCCAATCGTGGACGATCAGTGTGAAAGTAAATTTGAAGTTTAGTCTGATTGGCCCAGTCGAGTAGAACATGTTTTCTCACACAGGCACACCGCCAATAGCTAGGGGCAGAGATTTTTCGCGTAATAATCGAAGCACACAGTAGACTTAAATATTATATATACTATATACACCTCAGCTTTTGTCTTTTCCGTATTTGACCAAGCCACTCAAAATTACGTAACTCCAACACTGAAACATCGTGATTCATGCGCAAGCAGTTCAAACGGACAAGAATATGTTTCAGACCCCAAAACCAGAGTTAAACCCACTTCGCTACCCCTCTAGCTATGCGATACGCACAGTGAAAAATCCCATGCATTCCTCCTTACCCAGGCATAAACGCTCATCATTAAAAACATTTCCTCCCAAGTTTGAAATCAGTACATTAGGAAATTTAGGCAGCAGGGAAAAAATTCTCATATGGTTACTCNTGCATTCCTCCTTACCCAGGCATAAACGCTCATCATTAAAAACATTTCCTCCCAAGTTTGAAATCAGTACATTAGGAGATTTAGGCAGCAGGGAAAAAAATACTCATATGGTTACTTCACATGCAGCAATTTTTCTAGCACCCATTGTCAGCATATAAAACTCTTTAGACATATAATGCACAAATAGTAAGTTTTAAAGGGAAAAAAATTATATACCGTGAGGAGACGCTAGCGTAAAGGTACACCCACCACAAGTACAAAATCATAAAAAAACAGTTACCTTCAGCAAAGAAATTTCCGTATTTTCATACATTCGTGTGCGCTCGATCCATTAAGAGATATATCCGATCCGCGGTAAAACACCCCACCCATCCCCTCAGAGTCCCAACAACACTGCCACGTGACTTTAGCCCAATGAAAAGTGACATGCGAACATGCGTATGTATATGTGTGTGACCTCTAATCCAGCAGGTGTCAATAGTATTGACTCTTTATGAATTACGCAAACTAAAACATAGTTTTATTCTCGAGATATTAGTCAACCATGCATATTCATACCACAATACAAACTCCAGCAAAGACATGCACATGCAGCTCTTATTATCCAACCTTCAACCTCGTCGAGAAATATAAGGAAAGACTTCACAAGTGCGAAAAAAAAATGAGAGCTTATTGCAGCCAGTGCATTACGGATACCATGATATTTTAGAGTTATGTTAATCTCTTTTTAAAATAGAAAATTAATTCTATGTACAAATTTTTTTTGTAAATAAATTCTGGCTCGAACTCTTTCTTTGTTTGCCTTTCGTATAAAAAAATCTGGTGCGAATTTTTTTATTTATTCCGGTGAAACCAAAGATACTTTGTGATGCTGTAACTAAGAAATAAGGGGCGGGGGGGGGGCATTATCCACTTGCTAATACGTCAAACACACACATACATACATACACCTACACACACACCAACACACACACACACAGAGCCCGAAATATCCCAATTGCAGACGAGACTGATGGACAAATTAAAAATCTTTTAAGACAAAAGCATACTTAAAGAAGTGGTCACGAGTCCCATTACATAAGAAGTAAACGAGAGGCACGTGCAGTCGTAACCTGAACTCACGCACACGGCCAGCCCCGCTGCACCGGGTGTTGAGTTGGACTTTGCCCTAGCGCACTGACCGCCTGGGCGAGGCTTGTCGCTCCAGCAGATTGTTTTATTTATCATACAAGCCAACTTTAATTCATAGGATAATAAACACCGATATATGCAGGCACAAGTCAACACCAGGGAAGACCCATGTTCAAGCAGACCCGGGTTCGATACTCAACTCGGTCGGCTCGAATTTATATTTTAAAAATCATTCCAGGTGAATGTCGGGATGGTTTCTTGGTCGAGTCCTTACTTGTTCCCGCTTGCCCTAGCAACTCGCTCCGTCTCAAAATAGTATACAATTTACTGTTACTCTAATTTTAGCTAGCACGCCACGTAGATAATGTAAATTTACGTTACTATTTTACGACAATCTAATACAGTCACAAATAAAAAATATTTATGTGTGTTCATTATAAGAGGAAGGGGGTTGCTGCGCCATTTTCTCTCGCATAAAATTAGCAACATCGAGCTTTCAGAATCACAAGCCAGCCACGTTTCAAGGACGAAAAACATAAAAAAATTGCAACATGTAATGCATAAAAATGTGTACGTATTAACTTAAAAAAAAAACTATATTGAGCACAAAGATTTATTTGGTATCAGCAATTCTTTACATATTTCAGGCATACCGAGATACAGTTTTGCATTTTACAGGTATTTAAAGATACCATTTCGCACACGATTCGTTATTGGCCAGTCTGATAACTCTAGGAATATATACCGAAGCGGGTAATTTTCATTCTCCTCGTAATCCAACGAACGACTTCTTTCATCCGCTGATGCATATAGTTAGAAATATTTCCACGCCCACGCACACAGTGATCAATTAAGGTTAAACCGTTTGGGAAGAAAAAATTCTAACAAAATATTCGACCCGCTCACATCTGCAAATACAAGTGTAAACCTCCTCTTTCATTAATAAAATATTTAACACTTGTTGTGACGGGAAAACCTAAGACAGTTTTACACCATATATATATACGGTGTCTATATGTACTCGTATATGTGTCATGCGTGCGTGTCTATATATGCATATATACATATATGCATATATATATATATATATATATATATATATATATATAGACACACGTGCATGAAACCAAATTAAGGTAAGAGAAAACAGGCCACCCATTACATAAATTGGAGAAAACAATTGCCCAGTAACGAAATTAAGATAATACACTTCATACCCCGAACAGTGGTACATATTTATATTTCCGAATCGAAGCGATATTCCGAGGTGAAAAAAAAACCCTAGTGTTTTAAGTTGTATTAATCTTGAACCTTCAGAGGAAACATCTATGTTCACACACCAAAAACCTGACCACTGAAAAAAAATTTTTTTTAAATCATTCACATAATATAATTTTTTTAGAATTTACAGAGTACGCGTCATGATATCAGAGCTAAATACCCATTCTAAAAGAGTCCCCAGTTCTTTATGAACCTGCACAGATACATACGCATGTTGGCAATGTTTCAGCCAAAACATGCCAGTGTATAACATAGACATACGAACGATAAATTTTCGAAAGATCAGAAGCGAGAGCTGAATCACCCGTTATCGGTGTTCATTTTTGCGACAAACTTTGTGAACCTCCATCATGCTCAGAAATATTTCTGATGCTTGCTAGTATACTTGCGCTCTATCAGCCCCTCGTGATGCCATGAAGATACAACATCTCGTATAATGCAAGTACATGAGCAATAGATTAACCAAAAAATAAATTGATAAAACTCATATTTACGCCAAATTATGTTTACTACCCATGCAAAATTAAAAAAGTATCAGTCTGCAGGAGAGATTATTCAGGTCAGCAGGCTTACTGGAATCTGCGAAATTATGAAGATTTGGACACATTAGTTCAGGCTTCACATTGAAAACGGCACCCCATGCCTATTTTGCAACGATGACCTCTTCCACGGTGTCACATAAGAGGGGGACTGCAGTGGCTAAATCTCTCGTTTCCCATGATGAGTACGCGTACAGCAACCTTTCTTTTGTACACAATTTTTGCACTAGAGGTCCACCTCAACACCAGCCCATTCTTTACTCGGCCTCTTCCCCCCAACACGACGACACAAGTTCGATTCCCGACAGGGTAGCTACAAGATTTTCGCCCTTTCATTCCTCAAAAACATTTGTTACTCTGTTCATTTGTTTGTCAAAACAAAACTCAGCTGACTTAAAGAGCCCGAGAAAGACATAATACTTCAGATTGAAGCGTATTCCCCGTAAGACACTTACTCGTACAATTTATCTTTAAAACAGACCCTTGCATTCGATTTTATACACCACTTAAATAACAAGTTTTTCAGAAAAGCAGTACGGTAAGGTTCCATAAATTAAAAGTGCACAACTAAGAAAACATCCTACTTTATCCATGCATTCGATCTTTGCATTTCTCTGATGTTTGCAGATGATGGATAATACTCAATTGTTTTGTTTGATGTAACCCCTTTCCTTAAGTTCACCGATGATTAAAGATATCTCCTTACTGTGCAAGGCAATCAAACGTTCTTTGGGGTCTAGAGGAAATATGTAGTCAGTGTTATTGTCGTCTTTTGCATTATTCACGACACTTTTTTCAGCAATCCCGGTGAGGAGATGTGTGACGATATCGAAAAAATCCCCACTGTTTTCACCGTCAACACTGTGTGTTTATTATCGTATATATGGCCCTTTCCTTTTAGCAACTCTTCGAGCCGGAACGAAATCTCATACACGCTGAAGAAACTTAGGAAAAATCACTCAGATATGGCTCACTATAACCTGTTTTATTTACGGAATATTCTCACAACACATAGCGAGCAGCGTCACTTCGATTTTGATTAGCAGGGGTATTGACGGGGAAACATGTCATGCAAAAATAGCCTCCCATTAACCCTGATATTTATTGACTCGGGAAATAATCGTTGGAATACTACTGCCGTCGATACCAAGCACGATGGAAAAATATCACACTAATAATATTTACGAAAAAAAATCTAATATGAAAGCCTTACTGTGGGGTATAACAGAGATTAAGATCAGATAATGAATATATGATTGTAAATATGCATCAGAGCGGTTTTTCACCATGGCGATTACGTTTGGGCACATCCTCATGTTTGTTAATAATGCCTTGCGGCCTAGGGTGAAATCGAGACCATGCTTACACAAGTAAAAGTTCTCAACATCGCACCTCAGTCCTTCACCAGAGATAAANCTAGGGTGAAATCGAGACCATGCTTACACAAGTAAAAGTTCTCAACATCGCACCTCAGTCCTTCACCAGAGATAAATTAATTCTTTATTCCATTAAAATGACGGCAGCATTAAATGCAAGCTCTATTCCCGATGCATAAATATTTACAAACTGTTCTGTGAACACTGCGATAATCACCATCCCACGAAACGTGGCGGTGGAGATCATGTACCCTTTCTATAATGATTATTTGGCACCGACACAGGACCGGACACGCTCAATACTTCCCACCATCATCTCGACAGCAGTTGCACAGCTACCAGAGAGCACGCATTTCATCAAGGCGAGCTTGGTTCGATTACCGGCAGGGTCCCACCTACATTTTCTCGCATGCGGGAAGCATGATTGATGCCATTTCCGACAGTATCACCCGTGATTAATTTGGCGATGTCCGACAGATTTTCTTAGGACACTTTACCTTCTTCACCAATCGAAACGTTCTCGCCCATTTAAGCTGCTGAACTCTCTCTCTCAACTCTAAACACACGGTGTCCCCTGGAAAAAATGTACTGGTGTGGGTGGGTGTGCCACCCACCACTATATTTTCGTGCTTTAAAAAAGTCGCTTAGTATCAATGTTAATCAACGCAGATCACTGAAAAATAGTAACCGACGTGTGAAAAAATTTTCATTTCCTCGAGTCAGCTGTCAGAAACACAGTTCAACCCACCAGTTTTCCGGTGGAAGATATCGAGGTTCTAGGAATTTGTCGGCCGAGAATCAGTCAGCTCATCACTCAGATTGGAGGAGTGGTCGTCCATAGGAAGGTTATTACTCGTTTAATTCAGAGAGAAAATACGGATGTATTATATATAGTTTTAAAAAAATGTGGGAGCACCGTGAGAAANTTACTCGTTTAATTCAGAGAGAAAATACGGATGTATTATATATAGTTTTAAAAAAATGTGGGAGCACCGTGAGAAAGCCCGTCTCTTCGCACCAGCAAGGGCCCCGGGGAAAATATAAAACCAGCAGATACCATCGCCAATGCATATTTTTATATGCCTATATACGTATATGGTAATATATATATATACATATAATATGATAACAAAAATATATATGAATAATATATGGTAATATAAATATATATGCATATTATATGCTAATATAAAAAATATGCCTAAAGCATATTATGCATTAATATAAATATATGTTAGTGCATAGGTGTCTACTGATAATATTTAATTTCAGTTTTAAAACATTCACGGGACAGTTTCATGTGACTTCTTTACCCCGCCCATCTTCACCATCTAGATCCGTCCTTGCTCTGAACGTATATGATTTGTAGGCAAAATGTCTGTGATATGTTGGCAAACTCGTAAGACACGTAAAAATTAAAATCAATCAATAAAGTTGATAGGAAGTATTTTTAAATACAACTAGTTAAAATTTTAACAAAATATTGTCTCCATATCTACAGCGATACAACCACGTTTTCACATAATGCTCTTCAGTGGCGTGTGGCCAAATGTTGCAAGGTAAGCTGATGCTTGCTCATTACTGTACACACTCAGCGCACGCAGCAGGAACCAGTAACCAGAGTGGAGCCGGGAGAAACTGAATACACTGCGGCCACTCACGAGAGAGCGGCGAGGCACCCATTACACACGTGCTGTGACGTCAACTGTACTACTACGTTTAAGTTACCGATGTGTAAACTAACAAACGATCAGGTATAGCACAGAGCAAAACACAGCTTACCTTGCAACAGTTCACCACACGCCACTGGTGCTATTCATTGCATCACATGAAATAAAGGTTATCCTCTGACTGAGAGGATACAATAAAAAATTATTGTGTATTAAATTAACAATTATAAAGTAAGTTCTAGTCCATTTCTTAGTTGTTTTTATTTTAGGTCGTTGGTTGAATGAACATCTAAAAATTAACAAAACATTGAAATTTCGGGGCCACGGTGGTGTAGTGGTTAGACTGCTCGCCTCCTACCAAGGCGAACCAGGTTCAATCCCCTGCCAGATCACTCCCGGATTTTCGCAAGTGGGAATCGTGCAGGTTTTCTCGGGGATCTCCCGTTTCCCCGCCCTTTTCATTCCGTCTCCGCTCCATACTCACCTCGCTTCACCCTTATCGGCTCTCAAGACCCTCATGTTAAGAGCCGGCCAAATATCTTCACTCACTCATTGAAACTGCAGCCGTATTTCTGTGGCTGTGAGAGCACGCACACACATGTGAACCACTTTGTGCCACTCTTGCACTGCGGGGTAAGTTTCTCGTCCCTGCTCACTTCATACTGAACTAAAATGAGTCATTTTCTGATAAGGAACCTTCCCTTCATCCCTCTTTCACACCCCCTCACACCCTGGCAGCCATGGCGGAGTCGAGGTAGCCCTCTGAATAGACTATTATGTTGTAGACGGACTATTATTCGCTTATTCCAATATCTAATGATACGTATATATGTTGCTCGGCACTTGGACCTACTTTCTATTATCCCGTGCGAAAAGACAACTTCTTGTCCGCACATCTGCGTCGCTCCCAGGGGTGTGCAAAACCACGCCCGCTGCCACAGGAAAACGTGGCGCAAAACAAAGATAGGGGACTTATTTTTTTCTTTTTCCACATAAAAATAAAACTAATAAATGGTGTTGCTCTTTCATTACTAAACAAATATATTACTAGCAAAATCATACCAAACATTTTAATGTTAAAAATAAAGTTTTATATATTTTTTTGTTAGTTAATATAGCTCAATTTCTACTAAAATTACGAGTTAACATACTTCATTTATAATCGTTTGATAACGAAAGTATCTTTTCAGCACCATATTTTTTTTTTGTTTCAAAAACAGTTTGTTGTAAGTAGCCTTACCGCCATTTAAATACATATATTATTTATTTACTATACTTAATATATTTAGTATTGGATATTTACGTTTATATTGTATTAAAACTACGCATTTAATTTTAAAATAAATAATGAAACTACTATTTGTTTTCTTCAATTACATTTACCGGTGGAAAAAAATTTGACTTTTCCTATACTAATAAAAAGAGAGCAATAAATTCGCAGGGTTCAGATAGCTGCGAATGAGTGAGTAGATTTGGGCGGCTCTAACAGCGAGGTCTTGAGAGACGATGAGGGTGATTAAGGCGAGTATGAGGCGGAGACAGGAATGAGAGGGCACGTAAAGTTGATTTAATGACTTGCGTATTTGATTGGCTAAGAAATGTTTTGGTCAGTGTTAACCGCTTGCGCACGAATCACAAAGGTTCAGTGTCAGAGTTACTTAGTCCTGAGTGGCTTGGTCAAAGACGGACACGGCACCAGCAGCCAATGGAGGTATAACAACAGCTGAGGTGTGTAATATAGTATTGAAGTCTACTGTGTGCTATTTGGCGGTGCGCTTTACACGGCGTCATTATCCTGCGTGACCAAGTTACAGGATCGTGTAATAAGCGACTGTTTCACTTCTGTATACTTAAGTACTCCGTGGCGACGTGCTTAGTTAAGGACCTTTCACACAATCGGTTTCTATTCAAATTACCTTCAATTTTTTTAATTAAATTTATTTAATGCTATATAACCTTATACGAACGTTTTCCTTCAAGAGTTTCGTTTTGAACATGTTCTGTATTTTCTTGATTCTAAAAGTTCAATCGCCGATCACAGCTTTTCTGGCAATATTAATTGATGTAATCTCATAATAATTGAGTTTTGTGAACACATTTAAAGTTTTTACAAAATAAGGATGAATATTAAAAAAAAAAGATAATGTACAATAATGTAAAAAAAATGCATTGTTATTTAAACAATTATTTGTGTCTCGTGCACAAGTGGTAAGATACTTTTAAAATTTAACTTTAGTTATTTATGTAACTGGTTTTACTTTTAGTATTTATTTAGCTGGCTTATTGAATGAAATTCATTAAAAGGCAAGTTAAGTAATTTCTTAGTTCAAACAAATTGAATTTAAGTAATTAAATGTAATAAATATGTAATAGTCTCAGTTGAATTGAAAGACTTCGGCGGCTCTTAACAACGAGGTCTTGAGAGCCGATTAAGGTGAAATGAGGTGAGAATGGAGCAGCGCCGAATCGCAAGGGCGGGGGGAAACGAGAGGTCCCCGAGAAAACCCGCTGACCAGCGGCAAAGGTCCGACACGATTCCCACTTGCGAAAATCCGGGAGTACCCGGCCGAGGATTGAACCCTGCTCGCCTTGGCNCAGTCTAACCGCTCAGCCACCGCGACCCCCCTTGATCGTGTGAAACTGCGTTTATAGTACCGTTTCGCGTCATGAAGACAGCCGCGCGTGGGTCGCAGCAGGTCGGCGCTATCTTGGGCGCGGCGGTGACGTCACAGGCGGGCGCGCTGGAGAGGAAGCTGGGCGGACAGCTGCTGGAGGCTGCTGGAGGTGGAACAGTGGCAGATAAGGCGTCGCGATTGCGAGCCGCCTAATTTAAACTCATCAGCCCGGCGTGTCGACTGGCGGCGTTACAGCCGCGCACACACACACACACACACACACTCTCTCTCTCTCTCTCTCTCCCCCCTGCGCTGCTGCAGAACGTGCGTGTGTCTGCACGAGCTTGTCGCCTCTTCACTCTCAATCAATAGTCACTAGGGACTCTCTAGAACACGTTCGAGGATGCTTCCCAGTAAAAATAGCAGCTCAAGAGCAAAACAGAGAAGTCATATCTAGGCGCGTATGTTACCTATATGTAGGGCCAGTGACTTTTCGCGTAAAGATCGGAGCACACAGTAGACTTCAACACTATACACACACCGCAGCTGTGGTTACACCTCCATTGGCTGCTGGTGCCGTGTCCGTCTTTGACCAAGCCACTCAGGACTAAGTAACTCCGACACTGAACCTTCGTGATTCGTGCGCAACCGGTTAACAAGAGCCAGAACATTTTTTTAGCCAATCAAAGAAGCTGGATGACCCTACAGTGTTTTGGACTGTATCATGTCTCTCAATATTTCCGAGAAATATCACTGTCCCTACGCTATAAGTAGGTACACCCGAATTTCGCGAAAATATTTCATGACCAGTTGTATTTCATAACACTATAGCTGAGATCCACTTTCGTGATTNTTTAGCCAATCAAAGAAGCTGGATGACCCTACAGTGTTTTGGACTGTATCATGTCTCTCAATCTTTCCGCGAAATATCACTGTCCCTACGCTATAAGTAGGAACACCCGAATTTCGCGAAAATATTTCATGACCAGTTGTATTTCATAACACTATAGCTGAGATCCACTTTCGTGATTGGGTGGTTTTCGTGTTACGCGTCTTAGATGTCTGCGCGTCAATCACAGACGTAAAGTATTGACGTTACCTAATTCTGATTGGCTAGTCAAGTAGGTAAATATCTTTACACAAAGACAAGCTGCCAATAAGNATTGGCTAGTCAAGTAGGTAAATATCTTTGCACAAAGACAAGCTGCCAATAAGCAAAATAATATTGCTGGTACGCCCGTTTAGTATTGGAATCTAGCATGTGCCTACCTATAGGTAGGGAGACTTGTTATTCGCGAAAAGATCACACGACTAGTTGTACTCCAAAACACGTTAGTTCAGAACAAATATCACTATTGGATGATTTTAACTCGCACACATCTTAAGTATTGCCAGCCAATCATGGACGTCCAATGTCAGGGTAACTTTATTCTGATTGGCCCCGTCGAGCAGAAAATGTATTCTCACACAGACACGCGGTCAATAGCGAAAGGAAATTTGCAAACTTGCACGTAACAGGTTCAAGTCTAGCTTGAGCACAAATCTTTTAGCGAAAAACAGGTGGCCCGAGGGATTTTGTATTTGGTAATTTGTCAAATTCTGAGTTGACAAAACGTAAAACGAAAATTACAAAAATACGTCATCTATTTTGTTGACAAAATGGGTTGCAGCGTGACCATTTTGCTAACAGAAAGTGCCAATTGGGACACAGTTTGAATCGGGGACACGTTTCAGTTCTGTATTCTTCGTTATTCTGTGGCCTCGGGTCTCCAACTGCCCTCCGAGTAGGATACCAACAGTAGCAAATCTTTCTTTCTCATTAAAAAAAAACACTCGAGTGGCCGACACGAAATAAAACACGTCTGGCGAGGGGAGCCGTAATGGCGTGCTCTCAGGGCGGCCAACCTCGACGGCAATTTCCGGAGAGAGCGCGCGCGGACACCTGCGCGACCAATCAGCGCGCGGGCAATAAAGCACGGCGGCGCAGTGGCGTGCCGGCAGGGAGGGGCGACACGCGCGCCGCCAGCGTCGCCAACCGCACGGAAATTTCCCTACGTGCGCGGACATTTCAACGTTTCGAAGAGGCACGCGAGAGAAATTTATGGCCTTGCGCTGAAAGAGCGGAAATTTTTACCTGCACATCGGGACGGGAAAATTTTACGAGTTCAGTGACTCGTAAGCTAGACTTCACAGTCCTATGTGTACTCGACATAGACTAAAGATGAGGAGGCCGCGGTGGTGTAGTGGTTAGACTACTCGCCTCCCACCTAGGCGAACCGGGCCGGACGATGCCGCTGGTCGGCGTGTTTTCTCGGGGATCTCCCAATTCTCCCGCCCTTTCATTCCGGCGCTGCTCCATACTCGCCTCGCTTCACCCTCATCAGCTCTCAAAACCTCGGATGTTATGAGCCGCCCAAATCTCTTCACTCACTCATTCACTCAATTAAGGCGCGTGGCAATAAAAAAAGTGCTCACTTAGGAAAGTGAATCTGAGTTTGGCGGGATTAGACGGGAAATCTTTCTGCGAAAATCGGATGTCCCTACTGAAGATAGAATCGAAGTATAACGGGTGAAACTGTACAAACGTTCATCTCCTTCGGTATCACTTTGACTGCGCGAATTTTATTTTATATCTTGATCCGCCGGGACCACAGCGAAACGGAGGTAGAACGACGTTCGCAGCAGGACAGCGGATCGTGCAGTGCAGCGATTCTAAATGAGCCTCGATGCGAGGCTAGATAGTACTCGGGCCGACTCTAGGGAAACAAACCTCGAAGCAGGAAATAAGAAGACTCGGTTGCCCGGGACGATCACGGACGCGAGTCGGGAATTTTTGCTCGTGGACGTCCTTAACAGGGCACGGCATCCGATACGCCCCTACCCGTGTATTCAACGTCAGGCGATCGGTAGTCGACGAACGAGCAGTAACGAACTACCCACCACGAGTCCCCGGTCACTGCTGCAATTTGGATTCAAACATAACAGCGTGTCTCGTCCCCCCCCCTCCTCCCCTCTCTATAACACTCTCGAGGCAAGCCGCGGCATGATAGCTATCTGAGGAAGGACGCGCAAGCAGCAATCACTGCGATTTATAGCGGCTCGCGGGGGTAATTTCCCCCTTACCACCCTTCCTCGTCGACGA